>JABUQX010103974.1:0-37093 GCA_015478945.1 Trachelipus rathkii
TATTAATAATAATATATAAAATATATTATATAATAATATATATATTAATATAAAAATATATATAATAATATATATATAATAGTATAAATATATAATATAATATAATATAATATATATATATATATTTATATACTATATATCTTAATATATAATATTATATTATAATATTATATATATTATAATAATATATATATATATATATATATATATATATATATATATATATAATATAATAAATATATTAATATATAAAATAAATATTATAATAAATAAAAAATAAAAATATAATTATACTATTTTGATTCAACAACATTCATATGGTCAGCAACCTATCCAAAAGACAATATCATCATACCAGTTATGTTTACTTTGTTGATTATCACAATCATTGCAAATAACTTGAGTTATGAACAATTTTTGCAAACTAAACTGTTCATATTCACAATCCTAGTTATCACACACGATACACTTATATACGAAATAATGAATAACATAGATCATATTTGTGGCACATATACCATCAAATAATATTATATAAAATAAAAAGTAACATTCAGTTTTAACACAAAAGGTAACCAACTCAACTATCCAAGAATTGACCAGATATACTACAGGTGACACCATAAACATGGATTCATTAAAAGAGGGTAAACTCACGAGTAGCTACACTACAGGATCAGGAAAAGTCACTTAAACGAAATGGTAAACCACATAACATTTACATTTATTAATATATGATAATCTAAATATCAATTAATGTTAATATTATATACTAACACTATATTACTTAGTATTACTTAGAGACCAAAAGTCCATCTCACAAAATGATTAAAAATCAAAACAAAACAGTTTATTAAATAAAGAATTATTAAGAAGTAAAAAACACAGAAACATTGGTTTGTTTCTACTGCCGACTTGGTCGACAAGGTACTTGAGTGAAACCACATTCGTCCATCGTCTTCGCTACTTCTTCTTCCACATTTCTCACAGACATATCATGTTGGATAAAGAGGAACGGAGAAGGTCCAACATTTCCACAATCTAGGAAAAGAGACAGACAAAAACTTATCATATTAATATATATAATATTTATATATTTAATATATGATAACTTATATTCAGTAGATAAACACACTTGAAAAGAAATAATAAATATTAATAATAATCACTACTAAATTTATAATAATATTTACATATTAATATATTATAAAGAATATATATAAATAATCATCAGTATAATAAATAAAATAAATAATCATTTAGTAGTATAGCAAACGATTTAATTATTCTAAAATAGATTATATATTAAAAGGTGTACTTTGGATACTTAATAGCAGTTATCACCCCAAAACAAATGAACAGGAATATGTAAATAACATAGAGTACGAAAAATATAAAAAAATAGAATTGGAGATTGATAGGTTATTAAGCTAGAAAAGTTGACCCCTTATCCCCCATTTCTAATTTATCAAATGACTTCTCCTTTTTTATAATAAATAAAGGGTATCAAGGCAAATATAAAAATATAATTCCCATGAAAATTGAACTATTGTAAGCAATAATATAAACAAAATGTTTTTTTGGAAAATAGGTACCTAACAATACATCAACATAAGAGAAAGTTATTTCAATATAAAAAGGTGCATATTTTTATATAGCTTAGCAAATTAGTTTTGCGAATAAATTGATACACGTCTATGTCTGAACACATACATTATGAAAATGAAATAAAAAATTCAAAGTGAGGTGGTGTCAATTACAAAAAATTGAATATCTTCCAAATAGTTAACAGAACGATTTTTCCTTTGCAGTGAAGCTAAAGGAAGTCAAGACGAATGTCTACTGACAAATTTCAGAAAATTTCAGAAATAACACGCACCATCACCAAAGTTTAATTTATAATCTATGAAAATGAAGATCAAATATCAATATTTTGTGCAAAAAAGATACAGTATATAAAAGATGAGGGAAAGTTCCGAAATTTCACCTCAGCACGTTGAGAGAAAAGTGAGTCTATTTTTCTCAACGCTTTATTTTTCTGTGCAATTCAAAAGATTTAAATGCATACGTCAACACTGTCATTTTTTAAACACACTTTTTGCATTTATGACTAACATGCACTTTTATACTACATGTATTATAAAATGTGAGTTGTATTCATATATTAAATAATTATATATAATAACATAAATAAAATATAAATAATAAATATTTATATATATAATATTATATAATAATAATTATTATATATAATAATATATATATATTAATTATATAAGTAGAAACGATACAAATTATAATATACCAGAAAGGGAAAAAAATTATGCAGTCTAAATACACGTGATGGACAAATCTCGCATATATATAAGTGACCATGAAAACAAGCAATGACATACAAAAACAACTATACATCTGGCTGATAATAAAAGTTAGAAAATTTTGTGTTTTTCTGTGAAAGACTTGTAACTAGCTTGGCCACACCTTGCGTGCAAAGTCACATTGCAACAACGAAAACATAAATTTCTAATTAAATTTCAATTTCTGAAATTATTATCTCTTCCTCTACACTGCTGAGGAACAAATCCCCGCTCTCTTCTGCCAATGTGACCAGGAACCGACCGACTAACCACAATACTATCAGCCTTCGCTCTGACTCTTCTCTCTCTGAGACACTACATGATAATATACTTATAATATATGACACTCCTATCATCCTGACCGCAATACCACACTTCTCTATTAGGTCTCCCAGCATCTCACATTCTCAACGACTCACCTCTATACACTCCGCTCTAACACTGAACTATCATCAAATCTCTTCTTCCATAAGACAATACTCAACTTAATACACTCATCTCCTCATTCTCTTCATCTCATCTCCGCTTTTTCAGCACACGCCCTAACACGCTATTCCTCATTTTATCATCTCTCTCCACTCGTATCCACACTGTACCTACATTCTCTCTATCTCGACATAGCACTGCACTCTCGCTATATATCCTCTATCATTACAATTCCCATACTTCAGTTTCACCACTCACTCTACCAACCATTAACACACCTCACGTAAAGCAATAAACCCCACTCTTGCCAGAACCTCCCTCACACATACTTGCGACACGACTCCGCTCCGTTGTACCATTCTCACCCACCTCACAGTTTATCTCGCACTATACCACACTCTCCACACCCACAACCTCAGCTTCTCTTACCTCTCAGACATTCTAGCTTCACTCTTCCCGTTCTTACTCTTTCTCCAATATACTTCGCTTAATATTCTTAACTCGGGTACTCTCGTTCCATTCGTCTCACCATCCAATTCACAGATTGTCATTTTCACACTGGAGTGCACTCCCTCCTCACACCACATTCCGCTACTTTCATTTACCTCTCACTCCCCTTTTTTATACACCCTTCCCCTAAATCTCTGCCAATCCTTTCAAAACTTTCTTCAGATTCACAACCAAATCATTTGCGTGCAATAATCATTGTCTCCCCGCTCTCTTCTTTCTCGGACTCCCTACTCACTGGCCTGCTACCCACCGCCTATGCTTAATTCTTCTCATCACCCCTCCATATACAATTAAATGTATAGTTTACATAACAAATTCCTTGGCTCACTCCCACTATTTTCATATTAAACCATTTCACTCTCGCACAGATTTATTCTTACACACGCTTCATTATCGACTTTCATACTTTTGATTTGGCTAAGTATCCTCTCACTAAAGACAAGTTGGAGAGGAGCATAACATTTTCTTGAGGTTTAGAAGATACGATATTAAGTTTCTTAATTTTTAACATATTTGGGGTGCTCTACTCTGGACGTTGAAAGAAAGATCTTAAACTTCTTTATATATATGGTATATTTTTTTTTTTTTTTTTACTGAAAAATTAAAAAAATGGTCAGGGATTTAACATTCTTCTTTCGGTGAATTGGAGAACGATTCTCTTGCTCTCAGCTCGTGACTTTGGCATTCTCACTCGTGAATACTGGCTTTCGAAGACGCGGGATGAGAGACTTTATCGGGCTCCGCTACATACACACTGTTCAAACACGCCTTCGCAAATAGACTCACCAGCAATTAGCACAGTTAATATCATATTTTTGTTTTTCAGTTTAGAGTTTGTAATTATATTATATATTATATTTGGCTGATAAACATTATGTTTGAAATTGTGTCACTTGGAAATTACTAGGTTAATAAAAGAGTTTATATCTTAATTTAACCAAGTATTATAACTATATATTACATTTAGTTTGAACACTCAACGTTAAAGCAAATTTAAATGCAGTAAATTTAAGAATTATTAATATTATTCTAATCTCCCTCTTATACCCCAGAATGAGGGTGAGGTTAACTATTAAAATCTTTTGGTACATGTTAAAAATGCTTGTAATAATAATATCATAATAAAAATAAAATTAAAAAATTATAAATACTAAAACTAAATAATATATATAAAATAAAACCTGACGGGTATGAATATTTTTAACGTAAAAGTAAAATCTAAATTATCAAATTATTATATAAATAACTAATAACTAATATAATATATAATTAAATATAACTATATATATATAACATATCATAAAAATAACGTTAATAAATAAAAACCCATTAAAAAAAAACAAAAATAAAAAGCAAACAAAAACTAAAAACAATGAAAATAAAAAGAAAATATCAAAAACATATATTAAACGGATAGCCACACGTTAAAAATACATCTCAAGTACACCTTCTTTACCCAATCCCTCTAAGTCAATATTATATACACACACAACTATATATATAATAGAGCTAGTATCAATTGATCAGTTTCCGAACTTTACATGATGAGCATAAAATTCAGAATTTTTATATATAATAAGAAGATAATATATAAAAAAAGACAAAAATATAATACTCGAACTTATAAATAAGGTGATTCCTCAGTCACACACAATTTAACTAAATTAATAACTAAATTATAATATTACTATATCCTCGCTTACATGAAATCTCCATATTTAATTACTGCAAGGAAAAAATTATTAGAGCTAGTCGTGCATAATAGACATATGGGAGCTATACTCACATTTTCTTCACTCATCCGCCATCCCTCTCTTCAAACCCACACCACCTTATTTTATTCTGAGCTAAGAGACAAGCGCGTCATCATAATACTTGCCTTATGCCATATGATAGTCAGAAATTCGCATATTTCATATCTATATATATAAACAATACTATAATATATTTATATTTCTCCTGACTTATATTATATCCCCCAATAACCATATTATATAACTTCAAAAACTCTAAGTACTCCAAAATCATTACTACTACCTATGATTAACTATAATATAATAAAAAAATAATTAATCACTATTAATAAATTAATATAAATACCAATATAACTTATTAAATTAAAGATACTCCACCTATAGAAATAAAAAACAATGATACGAGAATAACACCTCGTACAAAACAGAAACGTATAACACTCCAATTCAAAACAATTGTACCCTAGTGTCATGCTGTACCCATAAGCATGTCAAACATCGAGTAACTAAGTGACGTTCCATAATATTGCACTCATATTACTTATACCTCTTCCTCAACGTTCTCAATACTTGTACTCGCTCATGATGAATAATCACTATTAGTATTGCCAATTATTAGTTCACTCGACGACAATTATACACAGACTAAACATAAGTAATACCATACAACAATATATCAAAGATTATAAAAAACTAAAAACAACATCTGTAATGAATAACGGCAGCTCTAAAAGGGTAGGCTACCTCACATCACAGATCCGCCTACACACAGTTTTGGCACTTATAATACGGCTCACACTTAACGAAAGAAGGCGCACATATTTAAGTTTAACAACTTATGCACACATGAAACTGGAACACAGTAAATACCATTATCATTATCAAAATCCAAATTAGTATTTTAAGTTTGCAATTACTATCGGAATAAACAAAAAGGATATCGTAATAAAAAAGGGAAATATTAATATGACAATACTATTAGAGATAAGATTATAAAAAATGATATTATGAAACACCGAGCGTGTTCCATACAAGCTGACTTGTCAACCAGGTCGTTGACGGTCACATAGAATAAACTATTCAGGACCGATCTATATAGCTTCCTCATATTTCATTATGCATATATGTCATTCTATACACACAATGCAACAATAACTAATAGAGATTTATCATTTACAGATTTAACAAACACTCATACTAACATTCTTTATCTGAACATTATCACACACACTAGGAGAAAATCACAATACACAAGTATATCATTCTTTACTTTCTCATCCCCATCTTTATCCTTTACTTCACTCGATAAAACGATCTAATACATACATAACAACACTATATAGCCCCAAACACAGACACTCCTATAAAGAATACTAACAATAAATATACCTTACAAACACAAATTCCACAATACCCCTATTACCCTAATACACATACATTAACTCCTATAATACACTGGGCAAATAATCTATACCTGATTTACATATACATAAACTTCATAATAATCACTAGACCACCTTACAATCACCATAAGTAATACACCATAACACATATACACAATAACAGGTTAACTACACACATGAATATTAAATTACCTCACTTCGATCAAGACAATAATCTTAGAATCCACACACGGATATAAGCCCAGCCTTGTATTTTAAGTACATGAAGCTCATATTCTACACTCTATGCTCACTATCTTTCTTACTTAATACACTAAGAATAAATAACATTAAACTAATCCTACAAATTACAGATTATATCTCCCACTTCTACGACTTTCACTCAATTTTCGCATACGGACTACAACTTATATATCTTCTGGACCATCTTTCCACATGTGCTTACTGATTTTATCATATTCACATGATACTTACGTTTGCTCATTTCATCTATTACGAATTATAATATCCTTTTTAGAGTGGAGATATTCACACATACTACTCATCAATGACTCTAATCAGCACCTACATCAACTCCCACCTACTCACCTCACCTTCGTCTAACCTCCCATCATCATCCCACATCTTCTCCTCTCGATGGAAAATACTCTTCACCACAACAACTTCTTTACACATATTTTCCCTAATATTTCTATTTTTCACTTTTGACTTTTCATTTTCTTCCACTCTCACTGATACTGTGTAACACCCTTTTATCCTCCTCTTTTTTAGACTCCTCATCAACCCGATAAAGATTTATAGGATCTAAATCACAAATTTTACATAACATTTCCCATTCAGACAAACTTTCCACGCTGCTACCTTTCTCACTCTCTCTGAGGTTTTGTTGAAAGTGTGTCTGTCTGAGCTGCCTAGCAATTTTTTTTTATCATTATTTTTATGGTGTATTGATTTGAATGAGATATTTGCGTAGTGTTGCGCTAGTAAGTTGTACTATTCTTAAGAGTTGTCAGTTGTTTCGAGAGTTACGAAGACGATATATATAATGTATTATATATATATTTATATACGTCCAGTCTCTCCACAAATGTCTATCGGATCTACACAAGTCACATCTCTTTGGTTCTCATGCCCATTACCTACGATCTTCTCACAACTCATAAGATGAACAAAGATATAGCTAAAATATTCAGTGTTTACTCTTATTATTTAATAAATACACTAATCTGAATATAACACTCTTACAACAACTTCTACTGATAATCACCTCTATCCACAGATACTTCTCAAGTTTGTATGTTTCACTCACAAATATACTAACACCAATAATTATGGACTGTGATACGCGATAATTCTCTATTACCACCTTTGGGTTTCCAATACATACCATTCACTTTGAAGGGCACTTAAACGTACATATATAATTTTTCACGATCCATCAAAGAATTCCATTCATCACCTATACCAAATTACGCTTACTCTCCATTAACACCAGACTATATTCACCATTACTACATATCTACTTTGGGTACTCATTGGTTCATTGCATAAACGCTGACTACATACCAACTATATACTTTTACACCATACTCACGACCATCAATCTACACACCTATTTCTGATTTCTTACAAAATATCCTCAACAAATATTAATATACAAAGAACATTATCGAAACGTTAACGTAGAAAATACACAACGATATCTTTATACGCTACAAATACGCTTAAATAACACCATTTGTCTTCCTTGATTTATTCATTATCACATCGCTACACTAACTAATGATAGAATGGATACAACTACTTACATTATCTTCCCTAGATACATACCTTTTCAATAATTATAACACTATACTCATCTATGACTTCATAAACACTATTTTGGACTCCGATCTTTTATCATCTTTTATTAGATAAGTATACGCAAGTTTTATCTACACATATCTATCTCTGTTTCTCTTTCGCAATATACTTATTCATCTAAACTACATGCAACGCATAATCCAAACTATCTTTTTTTATTCACAAGTGCTCCATTACCTATACTATCTCAACACAACATACATTCACATAAAGCTTTTGTCTACCCAACCTAAACAATTATCTCAACCTGCAATAGGTAATATTACCATATTACAATTATATACTAATTAACAATAAATAATCACATCCACAACATCCAACACTATCTATGCTATCCACCATATCATCATCTTTAATTAGGGACCGCATATTGACCGAGCAACTATCCAGTTCCCAGGCATCTATCCGGAACCAAGTTTTGAACTAGTACCGGTATTATAGGAGGAATAAACAGGCAAGATATACATTGACTTCCATAATAGGTCACCTCTCTCTATTCCTCGTTGGGGACAATTTCAAATATAGATTTGAAAAATTTACTTAGTTAATAATCTACTACCCTAAAAATCCATAAATTAACAATAACTATAACTATCACAATCATTCTATATCAACCATATTCAAACAACTCTATATCACATACATATTAATTACTAATATCATACTAGTTATAATCCCAAAAATATACAATTTCAGCACTCATACCAACAACAAATAATCACCAACTCACTCCTACTAAGGCTTTTATGTGTTATTGCAATAAAACAACTAAACATATATAACACTTCCAAAATATACATAATATCCAAAAATAAAATCAAAGTAAATCAATTCACAACACAAAAATGCCACCAATAAATACTAGATATACAATATCCAAAAATACCCATAAACTTAAATAAATCACATATCACTAATTTTACATAAGGTCTAATAAAACTCTTAAATAACCGGAATAACTAATAAGACAATGATTCCGTGAGTTTCAAGAAACCTCTTCCAATACTCAAGTGACCCGTTATCACGTTGAAGCCTGTTTATCTACATTAATTTACAATAGTTTACTACCAGCAAATTATCATTATTATCTGAAAATTGATATTTCTGATAAGTTTGAATAATAATATTAACAACAATTAAATTCAATTTAAACTTAAAGAAAATTTATATATTTCCAAGATAACTTTCTAGAAATTATTAAATTTCAAACTTTTATTAATGTTCTGAAGATATTAGTTTGAACATCTTGTTAAAGTCATATGAAAATATTTTTACAAATACACTTTAATTAATATCGTAACTCTACGCAGACAAAGTTGTTTTTAATTTTATTTTGTATTATCAGAAATTAGGATGTTTTGAATATTTGGATGAATAAAGACCCATTTTAGTACTTGGTTATCGGAAGTGTGCTAATGGAATGACTTAAGTATTTTACGTTCGTTTTCAGAACAATACTTAGGGCAAAAATCTAGTAAATAAAAAAATTAATGCTTAATAATATTCTTAAGGAGTTTCCTCTAATTCTGTATGGTTGATATTTTTATAAGAATGAATATAAATATTTTTTAATAGCAAAATTAATAACCTTTTGCTACAGTTTCGTTACACGTTCGTATACGACAGATAGCAGCTTAAAAAGCTATCAAAGAGGCTAAACTTGCCTTTTCTACTTTATTCCACCACCTTACCAGTTGACACGTTTCATACAACTAGATATAAACTATTTGTCACAAAAAAAAAAAATAAAAAAAAAAAAAACGATTTTACAGTACTTGCTAGCCAGAACGTAACTAAAGATAGCCAAACGTGGTAAAAATTTGGTGAGACTAATAAATTTTGGCTTCCTAAGACTAGAAATTCCAAAATAAAAATTTTGGTAGGTACTCTATTAATAAGCGGAATTATGATACAAGGCATATCCGACTAATTGCAATTTACGCAACAATTAGGTGGGTTTTCAAAATAATCAGATAGCAATCAGCAAATTCACCGCATTTATTATGGTATTTACCTTACTAAGTGGCATAGTTGGAGATGTAATAGAGAAGGAATCATCGACACACCGCTGATTGAATATATAAATGACTAATAAATATATAATATATCAATATAAAGTTACATATACCTATAAAAATATATAAAAATATAAATGACACATCATAAAACATTAAATACCTAAAATAAAATAAATCTATTAAAAAAATACTCAAATAAAAAATAAATAAATTATTCCTAATATATCATTAAATTAAATAAAATTAAATATTATACAAACATTAAATATATATATATAATATAAATAAAAATATATTATATTAATATAATATATTAATATAATAATATATTATATTAATAATAATAATATAAATATTAATATATATATATATATATAATTAATTATTAATTATATATAAATATAATAAATATATTATATATAATATATATTATATATATATATTATTATAATACTAAATATATTACAGTAATGATTAATTTAAGATTATTAGTTTAGTTAATATGATGAGTACTGGAAAATGGTGCAAAGAAAAGGAATTAGGTGTAAAGAAGATGAGGATTATTATATAATAAAAGAAAGGGGTTTGAGGTAAGAGGTAGAGATAAAAAAGTTGAAGAATGTGAAATCTAGCAGAGGTATAGATGAAATTACCTAGTGAAATGATCACGAGCGGAGGCGAGATGGTGGATTGATTGGATTTTTGGAAAGTTGTGATAATATAAAGCGTTTATATGAGAGGGTATACGTTCAAGGGATTAGTGAGGAGAGTACGGTAATATTAACCTCATTGTATATATAGGGTAAGGGAAAAATTAGTGAGAACTGTAGATTAAATTATAAGGGAATATAAGTTTATTGAGTAGTTGTAAGGGAAGGTAAATAAAAAAAAAAATACAATGACTATGGATATAATAACCAATGTAAAAATTTGGTACACAGGATCAGAGTCGACGTCGAGATGACTGAGAAGGCACTGATTGGTGACAGTACAAGGTGCGTTTTGGGTGAGAAGCGAGATGTGATAGAATCAACTTAATTTATTGAGAAACAAATGAATAATGAGAAAATGAGGGACAAAAAGAATAAATTATATTTGGTTTTATGGATTCAACAGGCCGTATGATAGAATTAATAGGCATGAAAGTTTTATAGGCAGGAAATAATATATGTGATCCAATGCGCTCGTCTGGGATGAGTTAGGCTTCTGCATGGTAACGTATTAAGTCACATGAGATAGTCGGAAAGAGAATAGATAAGTAATAAATGAGATCAAAATAAAGATAGAAATAGGTTATAATAGGATATACTAATGGCGTGACGATAGGGCTATGTATTGAAATATACCTTGTTATTAAATTACCAATGTATAGTAGAATAAGAAAAATTTAGGAATGCGAGTTTCTGAAAGAATATATCGCCAGAGGTGAGAGACTGGCAGGAGGTGTTAGCCTGCTGAACGATGGAGAGGAAGATGAAAAAACAGAAGGGTGAACTATACATTATTATAACAACTTGCGCGAATAGATTATTGGTATTTAGTGTGAGCGAATAGTCTGAAGAAGAGTTTAGGAGAAGAGATTGGTGAGAAGAGATATATAGCCTAGGCGTATGTAAAAGGAGGGGTTTGAAAAGTATAACCGTAGATAAAGTAATGATAAGGTTATGGTTTGTAGAGTGAGGACAGTCATACCGGTGAAGTTAATGTTAGTAATGATGAGCAGCTAGAAGCAAGTGTACTGAGTTTAAATATTTAGGATTAGTGTTGGATGAGAAGGGAACGATTGATGCATGAAGTGTAAGAAGGAATAGATTATGATATGAAATAGAGCAGGAAAGGTGCTGTAGCAATTAAATCGTATGGTGAATGTAAAAGGGACTAAGTCTTGAGTGCGCTAGAGTCTTACATTGAGGTATGTATAGATTTAACATGTGCCTATGTTGATGTATGGTAGGAAACATATGGTCTGGAATAAGAAGTATATACTGATTTAAAGTATCAATATCGTTGTACAGACTCGGAATCCACTATCTATAGAACGCGCATGCAGATTGTAGAAAGCAAATTAAAAATACAGTGGGACATGAACGTAATTAAGTAGGCTGAGTAGTTGGTAGTCGAGAAAGGGGTTAATCAGAGCAACTCACATTGCAAAAGATAAAAGAACATTGACTGAATGGTCTAGAGTCTCGCTGTGTCAAGGTGAATGAAAGTCGGTGGTTAAAAAGCGCTGGTATAACAAAGATGGAGATGTATATCGGGTACTACGCGCACGACTGGTGCAGACGCCACCTAAAAACAGAGAAAAGTGGGAACTCTGAGTCAGTGATATAACAGAACTGTCGTAACAAGAGAGAATAATAAGTTTGGCAGAAAGAGCGAGAATAAAAGGACTCGCATGAACCGCAGACACGATCAGGCGGGGATTATATGTATGGGGCCCAGGTTGCTGGAGACCATCTCTCGGCCAGCGGAGATAACCCCTCTTGAACGATTTATCATTAGTGTAGCAAAGAAGATTACCGTCGCGTCTATGATGACCTAAGAGTGATAGCGCATTATTTCTGTCTGTGACGAAGCTTATCACTCAATATAATTGGTACAAAGAGCTGGCTTACTCTTTTCGACACGTATTGTCATGATAACTCAACTCACTAGCTTACTTCATATTCTATTATCACTGATGCTTGTAAAAAGACAATTAGCATCCCTGTACACACTCCACATCCACTTCCTATGGCACAAGGGCAGGTGCGCAAAAGACAGAAAGCACATATTAATATATAATATCTATCTAATAATTATAGTTTAGTATATATATATATATAACTCACTCACACTAAACATACATACTTATCTATACCAAATACTAAATATATACTCATATCACTTATATATAAACTAAAACTACATTATTTAATAATCTCATAAATACTCATCCTACTAATAACCTATATAAGGCAAAAAAACTTAACACTATTAAAGTATACATAACATAACACATACTCTACCCTCCTAACTTAATATATATTATAATAATTATATATATAATAATAATAATAAAATATATTAATATTAATCATATATATATATAAAAAAATATAATATATATAATATATATAATATATAATATATCTATATATATATAATAAAAAATACATAATTATAATATATAATTATATATAATATAATTAAATTAATAAATATATATATAAATATATATATATATATTTATATATATAATTAAATCATTATCACATCACCCTATAAATATCATCTTAACATCCAACTAATATCTAATAATAACAAATTATAAAAAACCATAAACAACATAAAACTTGCTTTCGTATATCAGCCAAGTCTCTCTCTCAATAAAAAATAATACACATCACACACTATACACTCAACACATAACACAACTGCCCACACACACATATTATATTATAATAATGTATTATATAATAACCACATTATCACTAACCACACTACACAAATCTCAAACATAATGAACTAGCTTTTATATAAGAGTAATGAGAGACTATTAGAGACTGTAGAAATTAAAGAGGAATAAGTTTATTGAAGTGTTGTAAGGGAGGTATATGCTTAAGGTATATTTGGTCCGGAAAGAGTGCGTACCGAGTTAGGACTGAAGTGACTGATTGGTGGGAGAACAAGGTGCGTTTAGGAGTGATAAGAGATGTGGTGGATCAAATCTTTACATTGATAAACAAATGATTGAGAACTGAGGGAGAAGATAGATTTAAATTGTATTTTAGATTAGTTTACTGAATTGCCCACATGAGATCAGATGATAGAGATTAATAGGTAGTAAAGGTTTATGGAGAGTGTATTAGATTGAATAAATATGGTGTGAGTAGCGCTCAGCTACTGATATACTGGAGTCACGTAATTGAGAACGATATCGAGTCGCTGTGAGATAACGCATACATGGTGACAGTATATAAAACGGATTACAGAGCGGAAGATACTGACAGCGGATTGTGTTATGTCTCACTATGGCTATATTTAATGTTACAAAAAATTGATGGGGTCTAGTAAGAACTCCCGTATAGGTAGGAGGAGATTCGGCAAAGATAGGTGTTTAAAATTGGTGGATGTTATACGAGACAAAGATGAAGCTTGGGCAACTAATTATATCAAGAAACTAAACCACTGCGAGACTAGCTTTGCGTGTTGCTGTGGAGACATTCCCATCGGAAGAAGAGTTTGAAGCAGATTGGTGACACGCGATATTTGGACACGGGAGTGTGGATAAAAGGGGGGGCCTTGACACACAGATAAGTGGAATAAGAAGTATCGGTATAATACGATGTGATGAGCGTACCACTCCTCAGAGCTCGAAGTTATGTTGAATAGATGACCATGGAGCAGATGTCTGTACGTTTAATATTAGAGTAATAATGTGGATGAACAAGGGAATCGGACAGAATGACAAACGAGAAGATGTATAAGAAGTCATAGCGAATAGGCAGGTAATGGTGCTGGAGACAAATACTAAATTAATCGATTTGGTGATGTAAAGGATAAGTCTTGAGTGTGGATAGGGTTATATATACATGAGGGTATTATAGTTGTATTACCATGTGTTATTAGTATAAGTAGTGAGAACTATGGTACTTAGGATAAGAAGTATCAGATTTAAAGTCAAATGTATATAGATAATGGACCAATCTTAGGGGTGTGCTAGTGTGAACGATAAAATATGATTAAAAAGAGAGGAATGACGTATTAAGAAGAGTGGATGATGGATGTGAAAGAAGGGGTAATATGATGAGCAAATCCTCATGAAGACCGCACAGAACTCTTGTATAGAGCACAAACATAATGGTTCTGTAACCAATAAATAATGGCATAAGGATGAATGAATAATACAGGACCATTTGGTTACAATACGCCGCATGATAGATAAAAAAACCCGCCTCGCGCCAAGCAGATGGCTAGATTGAAAACGACACCGGCCGGGGCAGACCACGAAAACAAGCTAGGATTGATATATCGCACTCCTTGAAGCGAGAAGACAGTGAAGTTCTCTGGATAGAGCGACCGCGCACGCCAGAAGTTGTATCCATGAAAAGTGAATGGTGAGAGATGTGCAAAGAGAGTAATGGTTGTAGACACCTGGCGGGATATGACACCTCCAATTGACGATCTACCACTCACGTAGGCGGGTTCATCGCGTCATCCATGAGTTCTAGGGTGAGATTTTTCTGACTGCGATGGTTCCCATATTAACTGGTACCTAGAGCCGCGGCGCGCGTAAGCAAAGCATAGGACCTCTCACTTTTACGTACTTGTCTCTAAGATATCTAATCTCACTCGCCTCTTTCTTTCCGCAACACCGTGCGTAGCTCACAACGTACCAATGACCATTCCCAGGTCCGTAATGATCGTACTGTAAATTAAATTGTCATCATCTTCACAAAGATGTCCTCTAAATCAATCTATAATAACCGCAAAATCCTAATATATCAATATACCCCTAATCATATACATCACATTATCTCAACATCTAAATACCTTACTTCGGCTATACTATTACATACTCATAATATATAAACTATCATATTTCCTCATAACAAACTACACTATAAACGTATATTACCCTTAAATAATACCTAACAAGAAAAGGTACCTATAACCCTACTAACTAATACACATAATATATTCCATATTTACCCGGTACAATACTCCTCATAAACTTCTACATTATCATCAATCAATTAAGATACCACTGAAGACTTAAACCCCTATTTAAAAATTATATGTATAATAATATAATAATATATATATATATATAATAATAAAATAAAAATATAATATATAAAGTAATAATTATTAAAATACTATATATATAATATCATAATATCTATAAATATAATAATATTATTATATAATATTTATACTAAGTTGTCACCTAACCAACTCGAGACAGAACGTCCATATCAAAGGAATGGGTAGTTGCACAGATAATAGAAAGATTCAATCAAGCTAATTAGTAAATTACGCAGATAGAACAAGAATAGAATATTAACTAGTAACGCAGGCTTTGGAAGTGGGAGATTAAATTCAGCAGGAAACACAGAAGATGTAAGAGATTTCACAGAACCAAGAGAGGTGGCAAGGAAAGATTCGGAAGCTACCAGAAGCAGAACATATAGCCATGGAGTTACGCAATTAAATCAACAAAAAGCTAATATAGTGCAGAACCAGACATAACCTAGTGCTACGAAGGGCAATCGTAATAGGTCGGTGGTACAGCGAGTGAGAAGATTCCTCGAGCACCTGCCGGCGACGGTACCTATATAGAAAGAGATAAAGCACAAAAAATAAGCGGCAAAGATAGAAGGTCAAGTAAAATGGAAAGTACAGAAAAGTTTATAGTCTTTTTAGAGCCTATATAGACATCGACATTATTACCAATTAAAGTAGCGGGTGAATACTCAGAGACCCCCCCAGAATATGAAAGAGCAATATACTTATGAAACGCAACACATAGGAAGTTGAGGCCATAGTTAATAGCTGAGAGGTAAACATAGAAGAAGAGGAAAAAATAGTCGAAGTCTAAAACAGAACTTACCGTTTATCTTTGAGAGAGCATGCTACTAGCAACTCAGTTGTGATGTGAGGTTTCACAGACGCATTTTTGTTATAAATGTTTTAAGGACCTAGCATGTTTAATATATGTACAAAAAGGTAAAGACGAAGAGACCGATCTAGAAGAGATAGGATAAGTATAAGATAGGTAGTCTTAAGAGAGAGAGTAAGAGAGAAGAGAAATTGAGTAGCAGTTGGGTTTTTAATAAAAGTAAATATGAACTTCGCCACCAAGGTTGAGAACGAACCCAACCCGGAATTCTATCACATGAATAAGCGAGAGAATAAGAATGGAATAGATTAAGACGAGAGAGCAAATTATACTAGAAGTAAAAGAAGAGAGCTAATTGAAAAATGAAGTCTCGATGAATGAAGGGTCAGAGTACATACAGCATATGAGTCGGGCTTAGTTTATGTGCAAGACGTAGAGAAGATCACTCTAAACTAGAAAAAGATTAAGGAGATAAGACAGACCCTGAGGACACCACTATTGACAGAAATGGAAAAAAGAAGTACAAAACAGTCCAATAAATCATTTCGGCCATTAACTATGCTCAATTAAACATAAAAAAAGTACGATCGATTAGACGCACTGTTTGAAGAATCTAAACTTTAGAGTAACACAAGATGCAAGTGATGGCAACAAAGGACAGACAGCTTGGAAAGAACAGCTATAGCAGTGTGCCAATAATACACACTTTAGTCTAAATGCTATGATTAGTCAAGCGTCCACCAGCAAACGACTCGATCCTCAGTAGTTCCTAAGAGCGGAGAACATAATCAAGATAAAATTAGAGATCGGTAATTATCAATTAATTATCACCAAGTATAGACACTCGAGATGACCGATAGCCATATCATGGCGACGAGAAAAGAAGTGATGTAGATTTCCAGAATGATTCTAAGAAATGAAGGTTGAGAAAGAGGTATTACAAAGATCTTTAGATATAGAAAACAAGTGAGAATATAGGTGACGATATGTTTAGGGGAGTATGGGAGGCGGAGCTCCCCTTAGACAAATGCTTGTGCGACATGCATTTACTTCACACTAATAAATAATATAAATAGAGGGAAAGTGCTATAATTGAGGCATAGAGAATATAGGTTGAACGAGGGGCGGGGTCCACACGGTGCCCACTTATTATATATATAATAAATAAATAATTAATATAATATAAATTAACTAGTAAATATATATATTATTAATATATATTATATTAATATATAATATATAAATATATATATAATATATATAAAATTAATTAATATATTAATATAAATATAGTATATGTATTAGGTTAAATAGAACATGACATAATATAAGATAATTCAATAATATATAGTATTGTATTTCGCCAAAAATATATACTTCATTGTGGAATGGGACGTGATGTATTGTTAGTTAAAATGCCTTAAGGGGAGTATAATTAAAAATGACGCTATAATCTGCTGCTTCACATCTATTATAGTGCAGATAACCAATAATATATTCAAAAAAAATACAAAAAATTCATACTCAATGATCCAATCTTAAAATTCCCACTCTATGGTGACTAAACAAAATAAAAAAGTAAATACAAGAATTTCAAAGTATAAAATTTTACTAAAATTACAATTTTACATTTATTGTTAAAAATATTTTATTTATATTTATGAACATTGTAAGAAAAATTTTCTCAACAAATTTAAATAATTATTAAAGTAAAACTGTATGTTTTAATTTAATATAATGAAAATTATACAATGAATATAAATATAAAAGTTAATCAAAATTTTAAAAAGATACACCTAATAGAGTTAACTTAACAATGTCAAGATGAGGTCATATTTGGGCTTGCAATTTTAACAATGAATTTCTAACCATTCCAATAGTGGCGAGATCACATCTCCCAAATATATATAAGAAATACATCATTTCAGTATAGAAACGATAGTACACGGGAGGAGCTCGTAAGAGGTACTGTATAGTAATAAAAATATGTTAATAGAAAATAAGTGTAAAATATTAACATATTTCAACATGCCGCAAGTGGATATTTAGAAATTCATCAAACATTGGCAGAGGAATAGATATTCCTAACAAAAATGGGAAGATTAAAAATATCGAAGATATCCCTCGGGGCACATAACAATAAGACATTAGCTCTATCTCAATAAAAATAACGGGTGCAATAACATTAGAATTAAATAAACAGCAAAGACGAGCTCAGAGTGAAAATTATACTATAAAACAATACCCATCATCATTCTTATTATATAATTATAATATTAATTCATTGAATATGTCCATTATCAGGCACTATATAAGTACACATGACTTAAACTTATTATATACATATGAATCTCATATACTATAATTACTAATTTAAGATTATTATATCAATTCATATATATATATAATAATATTTTTAATTCATTTTTATATAATCGTTATCATATATATATCTTACTCTGGTTAATATATACTTCATCATTATAACGCGAACTAAATAGATAAAGATACTGAAAGAAAAAAATTCACATCAAAAAAAAAAGAACCTCATTAAAATTTAAAAGTTAACACTTGCAAAGAGAATGACGAAGACTCCGGTACAAAAAAAAAACAGATAAACATACCAGGCGCGATAATTAAAAGTACACACACAATAGATCTCACAATAAGGGAACTAACCACTCACCAGAAGTACGCAAGAACTTATATCGCGCTAACATAATACACAGTGAGAAGCTGCACAAAAATACATATGTATATTCTATAGTGATTACGAAAATACTTCGGGACATGAATTGAGGCGCAACCACTATAATATATACTCTTGGATATCGATACGCTCCTAGTGAAGATTTTTTACTTGCGTCGGAAGAATAAACACACACTCGACAAGAAAATACGTTATATAACACACATTTGTCTACTCTCAAACCACACTTCATTGTTCTCTCTACAATTCAAAATAAACGCGAAACTAAATCTATTAATTACCATACTAAAGAATGTAAAAACGGACAATATGCGGAAAAAAAAAACATACACACTGTTCACACAACCGAATATTTGTAAGAATTAATATGACTCAAATCAAAGAGAAATGTAAAGTTATTTATTGTGGTGAACGAATAATAGATCTCTACAAAATACACCTATAGAACTTAACGCACTCAACCATTAGAAGGATCAGATTTTATGATATCAACAATCGAACTCCTCGTCAGTACACAAAATAAAATTAGACTATAGTTAGATAGTAAAACTGTGTGTGTTTTATAATACGAAATGTAATATTATGCGCGCTCAGAGTATGCACGCACCGACGCAAGGAGAGGGGAGAGATAGGATTATTGACTATCCAGATTCTGATTAATGAAGAAGGTTAATCGAAATTAAATATTAAAGAATAAGTCTGAACTGCAAATACATAATTTAATAATTAAATGCGGAACTTTGAATGTGTGAGATACGATTTGAGCCTACGTGAGGAATAAAAAAAATCGAAGAAAGAAAATAAAATTTTATCTGAAAAGAAGAAACTGAATAAGTTAGAGAGAGAAAGATATTCCTTCATTACTGTCTCATATTATTAAGGTTTAAACAATAGATATTGTTATTATAGAAGGTCCTGCAGTGAAAAAGGTCAATGGAAAATGACAAGTTATGCAGGAGGATTTGAATAATAGGTGGTGAGTTTTAAGTCCAGGAATAATGGGAAGTTAAGTTGGACTTAAGGATTTCGTATATAAGGTGCAACGATATTGGAACCAAGGTATAATATATAATACTTGATTAATTAGAGGAACGGCAGACGAAAGGTGGTCACAGGGTTACACTGGAGTAGGCGGAGTTTTAAAAAAATAGAAACAAACAGATGTCTACGATGCCATTAATTATGGTGGCAAACATAGAGAATCACACGAATATAACGGAAATTAGAATTGGAGTATTCTATAATATTATATAGAAATTTTTGGGTTTGTAAAGGTTTGGTTGATTATATGATCTAGTTCATATCAATCAAACACTGGGGTGTGATGGTTAATTTCTTTCTTAACACGATGGAAAGTCCCGAGCAGTGACATAAGGTAGATAACATTTTGAATGATATAAGTAGGTAATAATCAATGAAGTTTTCACGAATATCTTATTATTGAAATCGCAACATGTTTAGGAAAGCACGGAAGAATTAGATAGGTGTCTTGAAGATGTAATCTCTCAATGTAAATACTAGAGTGCACTGAGAGGAGATAATATATAAATACTGGTGATAAATCTGGGTTGTGTTCCTTAGAATGGATATGAAAGCTACAATCATTGAGTGAAGGAAAGGAAGTAATTGGTTTGATTTCCGGCTTTCTAGCGTATATAGTGCGATAGATATATATATCGTAAGAGATACCAAAAAGTATGATCAAATACTTGACAATGACACTGGTGAGTATGTTTCACACGATCTAGACGGTGTTCAGAATAACCTTAATAATAAAACAACGCTGAATGCAATCATATATAAATATCTTAGAATCTCACAAGACAACAGTTTGGTTAAAAGTATCATTATCAGCGCTAACTCCCCGACGAAGACACATTTCCTCCAAATACACACATACTCTGTTGCTGCGTTACTCACTGCAGCCGCAGCTCAACAGAGAAAAATATCATTTTCATGAGCAAAGCGGATATGTTAAATATTGGATTAATAACATAATCCATAACGAATTAGATATATTCAGGCTATTCTTTACCCAGTTATATATGTATTAATACAACTTTACACTTTTTATAATTTATTAAACAATGTACAAAGTGTAGTATACAGTAAATTTTTCTTTTTTCAATGTTATGAAATGTATTTTCTAAATATGTCTATTATTTTATATACATTGAGATATTGTAAATACATGTAATAATAGAGTACGGCCTGTGGCACTATTATCAAAAAGATTTTAAACAATCTAAAAGTGGATCGTTTAGAATGACAAAATGTTCGTGTGTGAGGAAGGAAAAATAGAAGATTAAATAATATTCTAAATTAATAAATTATTAAATGTATATCTGATGAATTAGATGGAGAGTGCGTTAGATGTGAGTAGTTAGTTTTGTGTAATTGGATATTTTATTGTTGTTACAAATAAGTGATAATGTATAATTAATAAGATGGATATGTATATAATATAATGTGGTAATATATTTCGTGTTTAGAAAAAAAGAAAGGTATTGGAAAAATGCAACGAATATGGTATTTAAAAATAGAGGGTGTTGTGTAAGATTAATATTAAGTGTGTTCTACATATATAATGATGAGGTGTTCTTTTGAATTTTAACCATAATGTAAAATATGGGGTGTAGTATTAGATTAAATATAAAATAGTTACAGTCTTACCTTCATGTAGAAAGAACGTTGAACATAGACTCGAGTGTGGAAGTTTCTGGTTGTGAAGAGACTTAGGAGAAGATAATTTATGGTTGATGTGTGGATAAGTGAGAAGATATGATTTGTGAAGAGGGTATTTGGAAGTTTCCGTTCTAGCGAGAGAAAAGGCAAAGTAAGGATCAGATGCGAATGACATACGTAGAGTGCGGTAGGATGATATTAATATCGAAAAAGCTGAGTAAGTGGAAAATTATGAAATAAGCATTTAGACAAGTGATGTACGTGTGAAATATGAGGCAAGATTTTACTTATGAAATGGAAAAGAAGAAAAAACATCGTGGAGAAGTAATGGGAAGAGGGATCAACATAATGATCTATAAAGAAAACATAGTGGGGGTGGTTGACACATAGAGAGCAGCGAAGTGGTTCTCATGAGAATGAGGTTATCAATATTGGTATGATGCAATATTATGCAAAGAAAGGGCTTGAGATCCTGGGCCGAAGCTAACACAATCGTATTGAGAGTTAAGTAATGTTGAGCTATGATGAGTATAGTATGAAGATCTCACAGAGTACTCATTGGACTAAACAAGCTAACATCATTAAGAACTTTACTATATGTAGCAATCGCTCGCTAACATCTGATATATATAATATAAGCGAACAATAGTGAATGGATATATATATAAGGCATAGATGGAGGTACAAAGAGCGTCGCAACATTAACGGTGAGCTCAAGAAGTTACAGAAAAGATCACTGGCAGATTTCTAAGGTAGGCAACGATAGTATATGAGCATGGCTACAAATTAGACAATACTACAAGCGTTTAGTGCTCTATATAATAATTAATTAGAGAAGGAGTAAATAGAGCTTTGAATTATATGCTTCACAATAACCAAAAAAATTGACCTAAATATAATCCATAGTTTCACTTCACCGATACTCAACTACTACCCACAAACAAATTTTAAGATTAATATATAAGAACCACTATATAAAAAACCAATATCTAAATTTTAATGCAAGCTCAGTTTTTGGCCTACGTGTGAGAAGATGAGTCCCCTATAAGTTTCCCATTTAAGAAATATTCCTGAGAATGCATGCTACTATCAGGACAAACCCGTTATTATAATCTTTAACTACTTATTTTTTGTATTGGTATTTTTCAAGACACCATTTTCAGAATCAGTCATGCTAACCATCCTGTTTGGTATAAGAGAAATTTTTCTACCGCTGAATATGCTGTAAAATTAGTTTAAATCCTATCGAAGCGTACATATGAGCTTAATTATTAAGAGTGTTTGGAGTATTACATATATTTGTCATGCAAATAAGCTTTTTAATCCCATTTGATTTACATTATTAGATAAATGGTTTAGCGCACTGCATTAGAGCTATCTTTTGACAAGTGTACAGCTGTCCGAGCTGCAACGATTGCGAGTCACTGGGGGGATGCGGTGGGTAAGGTGTGGGGCGTCCTGGATTTTATGAGTAAGAGAAGGTCTTCTCCAGTTATTGACTATATCTTCTCTATTAGCGAAATGAAAGAAAGATTTGTGTGTACGATTTTTTTTAGAAGGAGTTTGAGCACTGTGTAAGCGAGTTTTTGTTGAGAGTGCCATAAGGAGAAAAACATTGGAAATGCCGCATCTTGGGTCAAATGTTGTTGGATTTTTCGGTGATAACAGGTGTGTGGAGTTTCAAAGGTTTTGCGAGGAAGGAGGAGGAGGGCGATACCCTATTGTACGTTACGAAACCGATCGTACTAGCTCTTCAAAATGTTGTGCGCAAGTTGAGTTTGCAACGGTGTTATCGGCATGCGAGTGATTCTTTTGTACATTGGCGTTGACCGGAGAAAGCACTTACCAGGTAATGTTGAGAGTAGGTAGTATTTGCTTCATTAAAATTGATAAAAGATTCAGAAATATTACAAGAGAATGAGGGTTAGTGCACTGCGATACCTTTTGATCACTTAGATAGGAGGCTTTTAAAGATTGCAAATGTTGAGAGAAAATAGTTAATTTGGGAGATAGACTAAAGTTGCTAATGTAATATTCAAGAAGGAGAGTTATAAACAGAGTAGAAACAAGTGAATGCATGCGGAGAGTTAGAAGAAATATGCCCTATTAATATTCCTATATAAATCAGTATTAATAGTTTCTTCATACATTCATTTTTATTTCTAGCGAAGAATATATTACTGTTTTCTAATTGTGTATGCGTAAGCGTTCTTCATTATTCGTCATATCTCTTAACTATTCCTTTCCGTCTGTAAATATTGAAAGTGTGTCTTACACCTTCATTTCTATGTTTTATATCTACAAGTGCCTCAATATTTGCCATATCATGTCCATGAGGACCCTCTGGCATATCTAATCTTACCTCCCTGCTGCTTTTCACCTCAGTGTCTGCTCGGACCTGGTGATCATATGCTAAACTCATTCTATTACTGTGCAAGTGCTCTATAGACGCGAGAGCCATCTGCTTTTCAAAAGTGTTTGCAGAAATGCCACAACTACTATTAGTGCTATCAAATAACATACCTGACTCAATATGCACTTTATCTTTTACTACTGCTAAATCGCGTGGCATACTATTATAAAAAGAATGAGAACTAATACTCCTACCTTCCAATTTACTATCATCTGAAAACTCCATATCTAAAGTTATATGCGACTTAACCTCAAAACTAACTTCACCATTGATACTCTTTCCAGTTTCGTCTGCGCTTGAGCTCTCAATACCAAATTGGAACTGCTGCATATTCACCTCGCTCTTGGAGTTGACCTCTGCCACACTGCGGCCTACTTCGGCAATTGCTGTGCCTGGCGAATCTGGGTCATAAACATCAGTAATCTGTAAATTTTTAATAAAATCTTGGGAAGATAAAATAGTTTTGGTAAGAGAAGAATCCATATCACACTTTTCCAATTGGAAATGAGCAATATGTTCTTTCATTTGAATAATACTTTGCGACATGTCTACTGCTTTTACTTTTTCGTTTGTAAAATGTGCCTTCTCTGGAAGTCGTGAATGTTCTATAGAAGTGGACTTTTCCTTTTCCAGAGGCATATTGAAACTCTGTGTCATATCTACTGCTTTGTTATTTTCGTGCTTAAAAAGTGTCACACCATTATCAGACTCAGCGGAGTCATTAAAACCTAACTCTGAAACATTTAAAGTAGCGCTAAAATCTTTATCATTAACGGTGTCCGCTGCACCTGGAAAACAATGTTGCGTACTAAAATTATTCTGATTGTTAATGCATGCATGAGAGTTTTCAGTGAAATCAAAGCCATTATTATTAGTTAAACGGGCTCATTCAGGGACCTATCCAAATTAAAATTAGGAAAATAACCTTGCTGTTGGAATTTACGTGTGTAGAGAGTGTATTTATATTCGCGACAAATTTATCATTATTACAAAACTTATTTGTTTGTGTGGAAGTGTTTTTATCAATAGTAGGCGTTAGAAATTGTGAATTAATATTATTTTTACATAAACAAGTATTAAAATTTGAGCTCTCTGATGGAAATACAACATCATCAGTAGCTTTTCTAAACATGCAAGAGAACTGGTTAGCGGCGTGAGAGACATTCATAGTTGCCGCTAACGAACCATGAGAGATGGTTTCGACATCGATTTCATTCATAGCTGTTTGAGAAGTCCCTTGAGAGGAGGCTTCAGCAAGAACATTAAAATAATTCCCATCAAAAACTTCATGTGAAATATTGTCTAAAGCCCT
Organism: Trachelipus rathkii; assembly: GCA_015478945.1. Lineage (NCBI taxonomy): Eukaryota > Metazoa > Arthropoda > Malacostraca > Isopoda > Trachelipodidae > Trachelipus > Trachelipus rathkii. The sequence goes on from JABUQX010103974.1 coordinate 26,059, forward strand.
ACCATTGTATGAGTTAACATAAGCAAAAGTTTCCATATCATTATTAAGTACAAACTTTTCCTCAACCCAATTATGTGAGGCTTTATTTAAAACATCAATTTGAGCGGTGGGGCTCGTGCTAGCATGTTGATATCGGCTATCAATATTTGTAACGGAAACATTTAAATAAAGAGGAGCCTGGAGGTGAGTCGATTGAGAGGTTTGCTTCCTTTTACATAAATTACCTTTCTTGCGGAAAACAACATGAAATCTATTTTTAGTAGTAACATTTAAATCAATTTTATATTGGTTAATAGATTTCGTGTGAGAAAGAACATTTAAATCAATTTTATATTGGTTAATAGATTTCGTGTCAGATAGAACATTTAAATAAGATGTGTTAAACAAAATTTGAGACTCTACCTTTTTATTTCCATTGAACAAACCTCTGTGAGTGATGGCGGGTCTGTTTACCATAACATTCGTCTGTGGCCCGATGTTACCGTGAGAGGTCGAGCTGTCATTACCATGATGAGAAAATTTTCCAAATTTATGAATCTGGAGAGGTGGTGTACCATCGAGATAGTGTATACCCAATGTGTCGTTTGCTGGAGTACTTACTTACAGGGCGAGGATGAGATTGTGCTGGAGAGAGAACAGTTTTGGGACTGGTTTTTCCGCCACTCTTCGAAAATGAAAATTTTTTCGTCGATTTCCCCAGTGTGAATTTTATATTTGGCGAAAATGTTCCCCAGTGATTGAGAACTGTACCTTCTTGTGACGCTCTCAAATATCCTGTGGATCGAACTTTTGAATAAGAGAAAAATGAGACAAGGAAGAGTCGGCTTCTCCCGGTAATGTCCTCCAATTAGGCAACATTATTGACCTCTTCGCGGTCAAAGAAAATTTAAATTTTTGTAAATATTTTCGCTCATCATTTAATATTTAAAAATATTTTTATATGAATACATTAGTTTGTGCGGAGCATTTGTTTTTCAAAATAGTGACTCGTGAATTATATTCATAAGAAAAGAAAAAAGCATAAAGTAAAGTATATAACCCTTCAAAATGCAAGTGACTTTACAAATGTATATAAAATTTCTAAGAGAGTGGGGGTAAACATATTCCAAATTCTGATATATATACAAAAATTAATCCTGGCAAGGTCGCCACTTTCGCCCAAAAATAACTACCTCTTGGGTTGCGATTGTTTTTAGTTAAAAAATGCCTTGGGAAGTAATATGCGCTGTCCTGGCTTTGCTAATTACGTAATGTGCAGTAAAAAATAATATTGTGTATACAAAATTTTAATAGAGTATGTGTCAATATAATTTCCAAGTATCAGGTGGGCCTAAAAACAAAATAACAATATAAAATAAAAAGAATTTGCAAAGTGGAACAGACATCAATAAAAATACATTTTAAACCTTTTGTAAAAAATATTATTAAATTTATGACATGCTTATCAGAAAGATACTTTCTTACGCACTCTCAACAAAAATAAAATTTAAAGTAAAAACTAGTGTCTTTTCTAGATGACGAAATACATGAATTTTAATTAAAAGTTAAATCAAAGTTTTCTAAAAAAAGATGACAACTTTAGAGTTTAAAAATTAAAATTGAAAATAAAATAATTCCTGGCCCGATGCAAATTTATACAATGAATTTTTATAATGAAATGGAGCCGGGAAATGTTAAATTATAAGAAAAAAAACAATTTTCTAAGTTGAAACGATGTCAACGGGGAAGTGTAGATGGTACTGTATAATGTTATGTGTAAGATTTAGAATTTCGCAACAAGCCGCGGCATGTATTTTTAAAAGTTCAATAAAAAAAAGAGTGGGCGAGGTGCTAATAAAAAACAAATGGGAAGCAAAAATTACGAAGTAATTCCTCGGGGCACAATAGTTGTTTAAAAAGGGTGCAACAATTAGAATTTCCCAAGCAAAGAACGAGATCGAGTGAAATTAATAAAAAAAAATCCCATTAATATTATTATTATTTATTATTAATATGTTGTCTTATCTAATCGCTCATTAGTATCATCCAATGGACCTTTTTATTATATTATTATATATTATTATTATTATTATTATTATTATTATTAATTATTATTATTTATTATTATTATTATTATTATTATTTTATCATTATCATTATTATTATTATTATTATTGGCGTTATTTTAATCATTATCGCGTATAAAAGCTTAAAAAGAAGAGTCAGGAAAAATTCACCAAAAAAAAAAAAACTTTTCATTAAAAGTTTAGATAAGAATTGAAAGGATGGAGCTCGGTTAGACGATAACACAGGGGAAGAATACCATCTAACATTGACATAAGAGTAGAGTGAAAATTAGTTGGTCACTAATAAAGTGAGACAGTGCAAAAATAAATGTAATTAAGTGGAAAAAAAATTTTCGGGCATGAATTGGAGGCGACACAATTTATATTCACTTTGGAAACGAAGCTCGTGAGAGTTTATTTAAATTGCTGGGGAAAACACAAATGAAGAAAAATATCAAAAAAAATTTGGTTAAATTAAAACCAAATCTCATTGTTTTATAAAAATTAAAATAAAGGAAACTAAATCTTTAAAATTCTAAAAAAAATGAAAAAGGAAAATTGGGAAAAAAAATCAAATGTTCCAACGAGATATTTTGTAAACTATACTATCACGACTGAAATGTAAAAGTTATTTATTGTGTGGAAGAATAATGTATAAAATCAAATAAATATAGACTTACCAGAAAATCACATATGAGGATACAGATTTATAATCGAACTTGTCAGTACCATTGCTAGAGAAATAATGATTTTGGGAAATCTAAAGGAATTACTTTCTGGGGTTGAGAAGGACGCAGGAGAGGGGGAGTGGATTTGGACTTCAGATCCTGATATGAGAGTTTATGAAAATAAATAAGATAGTCTGACAAAAGCAAATAAAAAAATTTACTAACACTGCGGACTTTGAATGTGTGATAAACGTTTTGAGCCTAACGTGGGAAAAAATCGAAGAAGGGAAATAAAATTTTATCTGAAGAGAAAGATAGAACTGATAGGAGAGAAAATATTCTCTTTTCTGATTTCTGTCTCTTTATTGATTTATAAAAAAAGATTATTTTTAAATATATATATATATATATATATATATATATATATATATATATATATATATTATATATAAATTATATTATATATATATATATATATTATATATATATATTATTATTAATTTATACCGTTAATATATATATATATATTATATATATATATATAATAATATAATATATATATATATATCTATATATATATATATAATATATATATATATATACTATATATATATAATATATATATTATATATATATATACTATTATATATATATATATATATATATATAATATATTATTGTATATATATATATATATATTATTATATATATATTTTTATATATATATATTATATATATATATATATATAAATATATATATATATATATATATATAATATATATATATATATATATATACTGTATTGTATTCTTAGGTTGTTTTTCCCAAGACATAACTTTTTATGCTTACTGTCACTTCATTTTATTACTAATTATATATTATATATATATTATATATATATATATATATATATATATATATATATATATATATATATATATATATATATATATATATATATATATATATATGACTGCCGGTTGTCCGGTAACCAATTTTAATTCTTGTGAGCGGCCAAGCAATTTCCTGGCTAATCCCGGCTTAATTTCAAACTATCCGGCCCACCTCTAACTCTTAGACTTTAAACATCACGTGACAATCCACGAGCGTACTCTCGCTTTCAAACTACTCCTAACTTTTCTTGTCTACCACGCACTACCACTAACCATATCCTTCAATTAACCATGCTTTTCCACGCACCTTTAGCTATTACAACAAATAACGGATGAAAAAACGCAATCACCAAGATAGGCAACGCCAACACCTCACTTGTTCTCCAGCACAACATCTAGAGCCATTCTTCGAACTACGCTCTGGCTACCCACTGAATATAAAAACAATGGCAAAACAGAAGTCTAAAAACAAATAAACAGTGACCATAGTGACTCACCTGGCTGATACATGAAGATGTAAACCTGTACTTGACGATTACATAAAATTGAATAATAATTCTTTCTTACTAAGTACAAAATATTGTACTTTATGAATGAATAAACAAACTTATTGGTTGCAATTATTTGTCAATGCCAATTTCACCACTGGACTAACTAGTCTCTCCGTTATTACCTCTTGTATACCTGAATACGGCAGCTCTAAAAGGGTGGCAACCCGCGTCAAGTCGCGCACATCACAGGTTGGCACCTAGAGACTTTAAACGAGAAAAGGCTCAATTTAAGTTTTACACTTTGCAACATGAAACATGGACACAGTACCCATCACGAATATCAAAAATTACAATAGAGTATTTTAAGTTGGCAAAATTACTAATGGGAATAAACTAAAAAGATATATGATAAAGGGAATAAGTATGACACTAATAAAATGAATATAAGATTATAAAAAAATAGTATTATGAAAACACCGAGGCGTGTTCATACAGCTGAGCTTTAGTCAACTAGGTCACTAAGGAAAAGAAACTATGCGTCGCACGCATCCATGCTTCCTTTCTTCATCCTTGCATTGTCTTTTTTCATACACATCACATTTAACTTCATCACATACTTTCAAGCTGAATTGTTCTTTACAAAGAATCAACCATCTAGGAACTACTTTTTATCTCTGACGACACCACACCTAGGAGACCAAAATAACAACACTAAAAATTTCAATATATTATATATATATATATATATATATATATATATATTATATATATATTAAACATTTATATCCATTTAATATATATGTATTTAAATCTATTTATAATTATATATACACAGATATATATATAATTATATATATATATATATATATATATATATACTGAAGAGAGTTTGAGAGGATTGGTAAGAGAGATTTGGCACGGTGTGTAAAAGGAGGGGCTTTGAAAGTACGTAGATAAGAGTAAGGTTATGGTTGTGAGTGAGGACAGTCTGCAGTGTGAAGTTATGTTAGATTGGTGAGGCAGCTGGAAACAAGTATCTGGAGTTTAAAATATTAGGGTATATGTTGGATGAGAAGGGAACGGATGATGCAGAGAGTGTAGTAGGAAAGTTGTGGATGGCAGGAAAGTGGCTGGTGGAATTAAATCAATCGTTGGTAAAGGGACTAAGTCTTGAAGTGCAGCTAGGGTCCTGCATGAGGGTATGTTGTTACAAGTGTTATTGTATAGTAGTGAGACTATGGTCTTTGGAATAAAAGGTATAGATCTAAAGTACAATGTGTTCAGATGGACAATCTTAGGGGCGTGCTAGGTATGAGAAGAATTGATAAAAATGAGGAATGACGTATTAGAGAGTTGTGTGTGTGGTGTGAAGAAAGGGGTTAAAACCGAGAGAATAAATGAAAGTATTTTTGAGATGGTTGGTCATGTGAAAAGGATGAATATAGTCAGGTGGTTAAGCGGATGTATAGTGGGTGAGTGTGGTTGGGAATCGACCAGCTGGGAGAACGAAGAAAAAGTGTGGATTGAGTCAGTAAAAAAGTATGTTTGCAGGAGAGAATGTGAAGTTTGGCAGAGCGAGAAGAAAGGTGCATGATAGGAGAGGATGGCGGGGTGTTGTAAGGGGGTGTATGGTTGTGGCCACCTGGCCAGGGGAAATGAACCTACACGTTGGACGATTTACATAGTGAGGAATCCGTCGCGGTCCATGACGCGCTTCTAAAGGGTGGATTTTTCTGATTGCGACGAGTTCTTAATAATTATGGTACAGAGGGGGCGGTAAAGGCTGGGCTTTCTTTTTCGCAATTTTGCTCATATTCCTCTACTCTGCTTTCTTTTCCGAATGCATGACAACGGCACCTTACCCCAGTCTGAGGAAAAGAGGTAGATAAAGAAACAAAGAAGAATATATATATATTATAAATTATATTATATATATATATAATATAATATATATATATATATATATATATATATATATATATATATATATATATAAATATAATAAAAAGAAAAAAAAATAATTATATTTTTTATATTATATTATATATATATATATATATATATATATTATATATATTAAGGGATGTACCGGAACTCCGATTTTTTCCGGTTGAAAGTTCCGGTACCGGCCGGAACTAACATGGTTCCCCTGCCGGAACTAACCGGAACTTCCTAGCTTTTTCAAATGTCTTTCTTTAATATAAATTCATAATTGATGTCCCACTTTATTAATCTCCGAAATAATGCATAAAAATATAATATGAAAATTGATATATGTGAAAACAAATATCACGTTAAGAGTAACCTTCGACTTCTAACTTTCGACAACTTTAAAATATGAAACTATTTTCAACAACTATCAAACCGGTAAGCTTTAACACTCTATAGAATCAGGGAAAAAAAATTTCTGATATTTTTTGAATTTTTTTTAATTTAAGTATTTCATTTCCATACAGAATGATTTTTAAAATTATTATAATTTTTAATAATCTTCATGGTTTGTATTTATAGTACTTATTATAAAAAAATATGCTTTAATTAATTTATTTAAAATTTAATTTTATAAAAAAAAATTATAAAAATATAAAAAAAAAGTAATAATATTATATAATTATATATTATATATATATATATATATATATATATATATATATATATATATATACTATAATATATATATATATTATATATATAATATTATATATATATATATACGAGTGGCGCACATAAAACCGGCTCCCCATCTACGAAAAAAAGGAATATCAATAATATCTACGAACCTAACGGTTACGCGTACGTCCGGTCTAATCCAAATAGTTAGTATAGTATAGGAGCAAATAATAATTAATAGGCGACAATAATAGGAACAAACCTTTCCGCACGGGGTTTAATTAACAGAGGCAGGAGATTTTAAGGTCTATGTTTCGAAATGTTTCCTCCGTTCAAGAACAAAGCAAAGTTTTGCACGTTTAAGCATGTTATTGAAAACATTTCTCAATACACGTTGTGGGATGTTGGAAATCTCTTGACGTACGTTGTTTTTCAATGTGTCAATTATTCTGGGATTGTTGTGTTAGACTCTAGATTTTAGAAATCCCAACAGGAAATAGTCACATGGTGAGAGGTCGGGAGACAGGGGAGGCCACAAACCCTTGCTGATGGTCCTTTCCTCTGTAAAAACGGTATGTATGTATGGTGGTCAATGACAGATCCTACGTATGGAAGGTATCCCCATCTTGCTGGAAATAGGCATAACGCTTTTCGTTTGAAGTTAACTGTGCAGAGAAAATCACTATAGACCTGTAGGTAACTTGGTATTCAACAGTTTTCAATTGAAGAATAATGGAACCGATTAATTCTGTACCAAGAAAGAGCACACGCAAACCCGCCAATTTTAAATCGTGTAATGACTTTGCATGGGACTCGTGTGGGGTTTTTCCTCTCTGTAGCCGGCAGTGTCGACAGTTTTTGGGTAATTATAACGTAACCAACAGAATGAAACCAAGGCTTCATCCGTTGATAAAGAGAGAAACAGATCAACATATTCCGCCAGCAACATTCTCTATGCAACCATTACAGAAGTTTTACTCTAACACTTATCCTCCCGCTTCTGTTATTTCATGAACAACACTACACGGGCTAGGTTTCAATTTTAAGCATTGAAGGATCGTTGACACGATCTGCATGATACTCCACATTGTTGTGATAACCGTCGTGTACCGTCGTAGGTAGTTAGGTACATTTTTATTGATATATCACTTTTTCGTAGAATGGGGCCGGTTTTATGTGTGCCAACTATATATATATATATATATTATTCTATATAATATTATATATATATATATATATATATATATATATATATAACTATATATATATATTATTATATATTATATAATATATATCTATATAATTATATATATATATATAATATATATATATCCCCCAGGTTCGTCGCTCACTCGTGTAGTGGTTTGGGGGCTCTCTGGAATGTGTTGGGCGGGATCTACGGATATACCACGCCTTCAGCGTCCTAGAGCGACAGAAGGCGTTTTTTTTTTTTTTTTTTTTATTTTTTTTTTTTTTTTACAATTTTATTACGTTCATAAGTCCCTTTAATTTTTTGTATAAGGTTACCCCTCCCCTTTTCGCCATACAGCCCTTGGGGCTAATTGTGTCTTTTCCCGCACGGTTTACAAAGTCACCCCACAACTTCCTCACCCCGTGGATGAGGGTACAGTTGAAAAACCGGGTCATTATTTTTACGCCTCACCTCGATGACCGGCGCCAATTGTAGGACTGGAGCCTTGGCTAACCACTTGAGGCAGGCTGTTCTGCAGACTTGGTGTAAAATCTCGGACATTACGCAGAAGACATTACGGTGCCGTGTGGTACACGGGTGGGACCCACGTAACGGTTTTGGAGGATTTCCGAGGCCACATCCAGCAGCCCACCCTAACGGGGTGGGGTCGGGTCGGTTTGTGGTGGTCTCCTGGACTGTGAACCTGCTCATGGAGGAGAAGGATTACCCCCTTATGGAAATATATTGCCTTTCCCAGTCCCATTCCTGTATTTACTTTAACTTATCTCATTTGCTTATTGTATGCTGTTCATCCATGGAGACGAAGTTTGTGTAAATTTTTTTATGGAAAGTCTTTAAAATGAAATAACGAAGTTTAAATAAGGTGAGTTAAAAAAAGCAATCCATCTGTCAGCTTCCCTGCTGGGCCGTACCACGGTCCTACTACTTCTAGCCCCTGGTACGCTATGCTGTAGCTTCTTCTCCTACACCCTGAGGTTCTTTGCGAAATTTCACAATGCGATTCGTGCGACCAGCAAACCCAAACACCCCAGGTGCCCCAAACGCCCCTGCGGCTAATTCCCGTAAAGGTGGCCCTCCCGTATAGTCGTAACTCAATTTCGCCTTACCTCCATACGCTGCAACACCCCTCCAGGAATGTCAGCAGACAATGTCTTCCCGATGTATACATTACCTACACGATTCCGCTAACGCTCCAAACTCTAACTGAGCACAGACGCTTCTCTCAGTAAGAGCGGGACTGAAAAGCCCCTAGGAGTTGAAGAGGACCTCCAGTCACATTGATGAGGAATGGTTTAACATTTCTCGTAAAAAGCTGCTAACCGGAAATCAAGAGTTCCATATCTGGTCATACAAGCTTAACGTTCTTGGAGTGTTCCTATTATTTCTCTACTCCTGATGACATAAGAAACACATCTAAAGGCACTATTTTATTGTCCTATTCAGAGAGACGAAAACACAGCTGTCGTTTTGGGAAGAACTCCAACAGAAAAAGGATTTTCCGTGTCACAAAAACATTTATAGATCTTATTTTCCCCTCGTCTGGCGCCGGGAAACTCCTGACCAAAACCAACCCAGTTAACTTACTTGCCCCTTTAACAAACCCCTTATTTTTTATTTTCCACACTAACAAAGGTAAAAATAGGGGTTCAACAAGTTACAGTGTTCGGCCGTGTGTTATTATCCCTCTCCGACCTCAGAGACGTTGCTTCATGTCACGGTTTGTCAATCCGCGCCCGAAATACTCTGTAGGGACAGGGAAGACATATGCCCATCTGGGCGGAGAATCTTTTCACACTCCATGTGAAAAATACCCCTAAATGCAAAAACTGTACAAGCCTCCACAAGTGGCTTCCCCTCTTTTCAATACATGCCCGTCTTACCCCTGTTTGAACAGGGTTTGGAACTAATGTACTAAACATAAATTGAGCAAGGAGAGATGCTACCGCCAGCTCAAAACGAAAAATATCAGACAAATTCAAATCAAACTAACGCACAACAATTAAACAGCTACCCCAAACGCCTTCCATCACGTGTTCATCCGGCATACCACAAACCCTCTCCTAAATAGAAACTCTCTCCTCTGTTCTCCTTAATCGCGTTGGAAACTTCACAGCGCAGTACTGCAACGCAGTCTATAACCTGTAACTGGCCCCAGACTACGCAACTTCTTCTCAAAGAGGCACAAAGCAGCCTTGATTCAATCTCCCCCCGTCCAAAGAGCCATACAACAAGCCTTCTGAGCGCATTAATCTCAAACAAGCTACCACATGACTAAGCTAGCTCAATGATCAATACAAAATTTGGGAAAACACTTCCTGGCCAAGACACACTGTCCCCCATAATCACCACCCTGGTTCCAAACTTAATGCAAAGAGGACCAGGTCTCTTGTCGCCTTATCAAATTCGCCTCCCCACTATTACTAAAAACCCCTGTAAGATGTTTTAAAAACAACAACAGAAAGAATAGTCGCCAGGTTTAAAGTTTTCGCATAAAAATATAGAGCAACCGCTTCTTAAACAATAACAACACAGTAAACCCAGATGTAAAAAAATGCAACTCAGAGGAGACCTCGCCATAAGTCATCTACTTCTGAGACAAATGCAAAGGCTTTAATAGACTGTACCCAAGTAATCCCAACTAATGAACAACTCACCAAACCATCATCTAATAGCCCGTACAAGACAGGTTAGTCCTTCTGATTCTCCTATAATTCTTCTCCCTGTAGTTCCTTTAATCAGCGCTCTCTAAAGGGAATTCTAATAACCCTAGAAGATGAATTGGATAACAGCTTCCCAAATGGAGCTTGATGTGCGAATGACCCATTCTGCTTTCTAATGCTTCCTGCACTTTCGAGAAAGGTGAATGGAAAACTGTTCAAAGGTAAACGTCGCAAACGCTCTAAACGTTTCTGGTCTGATTTGGAGGCCATGAAGATGGACCCATGAGGCTCGCCCATTTCTCCAATCAAAAACTACCATTTCCTCAAAATACCCACCGCATGGATGAAGTACTGGCAAATATTCTCCAGAATCAGACCTTGCCAATTCATCGAATCCCATATTGGAAATCGATGTCGTAACCCCAATACATTCTCAAAAAGACAATACCCTTTC
>JABUQX010103975.1:0-31460 GCA_015478945.1 Trachelipus rathkii
TTTTAGATTATATATAACTATATGTATTAGTTACACTTATCAATTTTTTGAAGCGGGTTATATACTTTAAATGTTTTGAAACAAGCATCAACAACTAATACACAAAAATTCACTCAAATAAGAAATCAAGTCACACATAACCCACAATATAAAAAATAACAAAAAAATGACTCAAATGCATAAACAATACCACATACCAAACACTAAAAACAAGCCCAAAACAAGCTACATATTACAAATATTCAAAAACCCTAACTAATCAACTCTAAGAAAATCAAAATTGATAGAACTATCAATCAAACCATACAAATAAATACCACAAAACCACCATTCAAACAACAAACCCAACAGATAAAGGAACAAAACTAGAAAAAATAACCAATCCTCATAAAAACAAAAACCCATTGAAAATTAAATACCACAAACAAGCACCCAGGAATATTAAAAAAACCAAATCGCCACAACATCAAAAGCAAAATCAACACGAACAACAAACAACTAACCACAAAAAAACAAAACACTTGAACCAATCTAAAAATAAACTTAATAAGAAAGAATAAGACAGGCAAGATAATTAGAAAATTAGCTTAAAAAATAATGAAAATTAATATAATAAGAATTATTCCTAGAAAAAAAATTAAAAAAAAGAAAATATAAATATTAACATATATATAATAAAAATAACAAAAAAATCATACCTAACTCAACAAAACTAATAAAAGTATTAATGCTACTAATACTAATTCACATACTAATTAAAGCTAAAACGAATACAAATAGGTATAATACTTACTAAATAACTCACATTCACGAAGTCTTACTAATTTTTAGAAAAAAACAAGACTTTAACCACCAATGCTCGCACACTATGTTTAGTAAATTGCATATACAATTAAATGATATTTGAGCCAGATAAATATTACCAAATAAATTAATTCTTTGGACCGTGACCAAAGAAGTCAATCATGTGCTAATAGTAGGACTCAGTTAAGATGGAGAGAGGGCCCAAACCGTAAAAAACAACAAGTAAAGGCGACACAAGCGTCGGTCGCGTTCGAGGCGCCAGCACGGCGAGGGCGCAACGCGCGCGCGGCGACGGCGAGCGCGCGGTGCGGGCGCGCCCGGGCTGCGAACTTCTTCTTCATTTTTCTCTCTTTTAGATTTTATTCTACTGAATCATTGGAGAGCGAGTCCAGACTAGTAACGATATATCTCAAGGGAAACTAAATTTTCGACATAATAAATACACACTAGGAATCAAGAATAAATTTTCAATTTATCGAGAGGCGAGAAACACAGTCCAAACTATGTCTCTATACTCTCATGAGCACAATTCTCCCGCCCTAGTAATAATATGTAAGTATACTCCAGCAAACGACCTTGGGTATACACTAATTAGTCAGATAGTAACACTCTCCAAGATTATTAAATATAGAAATAATATTTTCTTATCAAATCCATGGTCATGAAAGCTTCTGACCTATCCGGTAAAATCAGTGGTCAACAGACGAAATGTTATGAGAACAGACCGCATCATCACAGTTAAGGTTTGGTATTCAATGGAAATAAAAGGTAGAGTATCTCACAAAATTTTTGTTTTAAACATATTATTTTAAAACTGTTTATATGAATTACACGAAAATCTAATTAACCATATTAAAAATAGATTTTAATTACCATCGATCTGATACACGAAATCTCTTACGCATGCGACTTGTGATATTACAAGAATTTACTACAAGAATAGATTTCACGTTTGTTTTCACGCGAAGAAGGGAAATTTAAGTAAAAAAGGGATACGGCACTTCAAATGACTACACCTTCCATTGAGCTCACTCTTTATTTAAATGTATTCACGTATACAATAATTGATAGCCGATATATAACATGTAAGCACGAGACCTACCACAGCTCAAAATTGATGTTTTAAAATATAAAGCTTCACATAATAGCTCCAATGTAATGAACTAATAAAATGAATATGGAATGAACCTTTAAGTAAAACTCAACAAATGGTAGGGCTTAGAAATATTTTCACATGAGGTTTAACTATAGAGGAATTATATATATTTAATATATAATTAGTGTGAAAAAAAGACCTCTCTCATAATTCCAAAAATTTCCGATACAAATTGGAGTGAAACGACGTCTGATAACTATGCTCATATGTTCAGTATATCGGAAACATAGAAATATACTCTCACGACCAGAGCTAACACGATAGTTAATTCCACTCATCGCAGTAATATAAGAAAAAGCAATAACTGTATGATCAGTTGCTATTCATAAGATCTCAATATTTAATAATACTATATATATAAATGTACAAATTATAATTATAATTCACATTTATAAACGCTACTATTGAATAAAAACACTTCACACATAACAAATAAGTTATTGTAATATGATAAATTATATGTCGCACGTAATATATACACTCACTCTTAACAGCACTTATCGATATAAATTCAACGCACAGATTAATTTTCACTATTTTAAATTGGTTTAATTTCCCTGAATGAGCCCGTTTAACTAATAATAATGGCTTTGTTAATTTCATGGAATAACTCTCATTAGCATAGCATTTACAATCAGAATAATATTTAGTATCGACAACATTGATTTTCCAGGTGCAGCTGTAATAACGTGTTATGATAAAGATTTAAGCGCTTACTTTAAAATGTTTCAGGGATTAGGTATTTATAATGACTATCCGCGAGTCTGAATTAATGGTGTGAACACTTTTTTAGACACGTAAATAACAAAGCAGTAGATATGACACAGAGTTTCAAATATTAGCCTTACCGAGAAAAAATAAAAAAAAAGTAGGAGGAAAAAAAAAAAAAAGGGGTTTTTTCCCAACTTTCCCCCTATACGAACATTACACGACATTCACAGAGAATGAGAACATTTAACAACCTTCAGTTAGGTTATACCTAATCAACAGTGCCCTTTTTATACTTTCATAGTCCTTTAGCTCTTCCCAATTGAAACAGTGTGTATATAGGATTCTTACTCTTTACAGCAAAATATTTTTATCCACCCAGATATTTATATTAAAATTTAGCAGATTACTAGGAAGTTTATAGACGCTTCAGTATATCGCTTTCAGGCACTAGCACATAAATTGCCGATTAGATAGAGCAGTACATGATGATGGTACATGATATCAACTCCACAAGAACGAGGTGTTGATATGCAGCGTTGCTAATTTGGATATTGTTAAAAAGCCACTATTCAAGCGCAAGATTGAAATATGGAAGATGGTATACTTGATGTCGAATATTGGATTTGAGGTTCAGTCGCATATCTTAACTTTAATAAGAATATGGAGTATTTTCAGATAGATAGTAATTTGGGGTAATTAAAAAGAGATAAAAAATAATTAGAGGAGCGAGAAGCAATGTCTTAAACTATAAACTCATAACTATTTCATAATACTAGTCACTCACGCAGCGATTTGCAGTAGTAATAAACGATAATCAAGATGACCTACATATTGAGTCCAGTTAACTGTATAATATTATATATAGAGAAATAGACACCAATAATAAGTAATATATGTTAGATATATATGAACCCAATCTTCGAAAAGCAGTAATGGACTCAATCGCAAGTATTTAAATATAGAGCGCCACTAATGCATGTAATCTATTAAGGAACCAACCCATAGACGTTTAGCACTAATGATCAAAACAAGACTACAGAGTCAAGAATCACACTGCACGGCTAAATCAGACAGCAGGGAGGCTAGTATTAAGAAAGACACCAACGGATACCTCAAATGGATCAAGTAAGGATTAGAGCTAATATGTAAGCACTTATGATAGATCTTACAAAACAAAAGATATGAGCTGAGATCGAATAGAAGCACACTTCACTATTGGACATGCAAGCGAGAGGAAAAGAAATAGTTCAACAAACACGCAAGATATTGAACAATGGCAATAAAGTACATGCGAAAAGGAATTACGACTATACGCCACCAACTCACAACTACACGAGTAAATATACTACTACCTAACTGAAATAATAGAACATGTCGATTATATGAAACCGAGACTGATTCAATAACATACGAGATAAACATATTATGATATTAAGGAATACTATATAGATATACTATTCTCAAATCTCCGCATCATTCACATATCAGTCTATCTACTCCATCTATGTTTATAATAACTACCCACCTTCTCTTCCTGAGATATTAATAGCACTCTTAGGCTACTCAACTCTACACCAATAATAATAATCTACTATATAATAACACATAAACATGCACTACATATATGCAAATCACTTTAATAAAGCTACTATCTTAAGTGATCAAAAGGATCGGGGAGACACTACCCCTCATATTCTTCTATTGTATTAAAATAATTCATGAGAATCTTTATACTCATATTAATGAAGCAATATCACTACCATATTACCTTATTCTATGCACAACAAATTATACTAGGTATTAGTAGCTTACTCCGTTGATCAACGCACATTATGTATCAATTAAAGAATTAAATTACCTCACGCCATGTCCCTGAGAGATTAACACCGTTATTAGCTTAATCAAATCTATTAGAACGATACAAACGTAATTATATTATTGAAAGAGAGCTTAGGTAACAGAATCTGAGGTTTAGAACCGCTACATCACTATGGGGATACGAGCCTCCCTCCTCCTTTCCTCGCAACCTTTTGGAAACTCACACACCTGTTAAATTATAACTTAACCTAGGAAAAAATCCACAACTAATATTGACCACAAGATGGAGCATTATTTCAATGTATTTCATCCTTATATGGATATCATCTACCTCAACAAACAAAATCTTATACAGCTTTATACACAAGTGTCAAGACTCATCATAAAGAAAAAACTAGACTCAAGGGGGCACACAAATCTTTTCTTTCGCATTTACGCTAATGAGAAGATTTGTTCAGTACTAGGAGAATTATAGACCCTTCTTCACTAATATACTCATGATAAATCAAGGGCTTACGCCACCATCAACAAAAACCTTACACGCATCACACATCACAGTGGGACTCGCAATGTTCGCAGCTACTCGACAGCTGTTCACAACTTAGTTACACATAGATTATATGTCTATAAATGTCAATGACTCACCTATTTATCTTAATAATGATAAAAATATATGCTAAAATGGGATTTAAATTCTATGCACGAGCATGACATAAAATTTATTATAATGTTATAATATAACTCCAATAATTTTTACTTAATATAATATATAATATAATCATAATGTACGCTTCGATAGGGATATTTTAAGCTAATATTTTACAGACATGAATTTTTCACGGAGTTAGATATAAATTTATCTCTATTAACACACTAAAAACAAGGATTGGTATAAATGAATCTAATTACTGTAAAATGTGTTGACGCAAATATTTACTAAATAACATTATAAATAAGTAGTATTACTTTAGATTATAAATAAACGGAGTAAGCAATGCACATTTACTCACATTGAGATATTTCTATAACAGGTTAGAATAATCTATATAGAGAACTCATCTTCACTTCAACACTGTAAGGAACAAAACTGAGGCTTGCATTATATATTAAGTAATGTTTATGAACATTGGCGACGCGACAATGCCCATAGCGAGACTTAAATTTGGATAAGTGTTAATTTGGAAAAATAGATGGAAGTGAGCGCAATGACCAAAGGCATAGCATAATATAGCACACACCCAAAAAAGATAGATAGTAAATACAAACGCTTTTTACACTCGCGCAATGCAGTAGCCATTGATTCATTAAACACAAGCTCTCACTTACGAATCTCTACAGATAGTAATCTTCATATACACCTAATAGCACAGATCAAAGAGATACGAGACGCTCCTTACAATAACCCTCTCGCTGCCCTTATATCCTCACATCACCACTTATTCGAAATAAAGATAAAATGTTTAGCCTTCATTCAAAAGTTAATATGACTCAAGATTTAGCGTTTAATAGTATTCGCATATAACACTGAGTATCTTTTCTCACACTCATTATATAATAAATATTAAAATAAATTATAAGCATTTTTAACATCTTTAATACTCCTTTGAAATTTTCATTAGGATCTCAGCCTCTTTCTTGAGCATAATATATTAGCACATGAACCATATATTATAGATAACCTCATTCCCATTGGAACAATTTACGCGGCTCTCTATGGTGTCAACCACACAACCATGATTTTTACTTAATGCTTATATGTTGATCCCTCATTCTCTTAACTATCTCACCCCGGATTTTTCTACTTCATTTTTCATAAGAAAATCATTGCACCTCAATTATTCACACAACGACACACTTGTCAAAATACTTTTTTTTCAAAGAATATTTTCTTAACCGTATCAAAACTTGTACGTTCTAGTGTTTTTGCATGTCGGGGTTCGTGTAATTTGAATCATGATCCTTACTATTTATCCTTTTCTTCATCGCTTAGAGAAAACATTTCACGACAATAACCATCTTCGAGCAAATACTTATATCTATCATCAACGCATTCTTACACACAAATTAAGGTAACTTTCTACGCTATATCTCACTCACACAGAAAAATTACTTTCCGACAGATCTATTATGCATATATAAAGTTTCAGGATCAAAGATTGTGACAGAAGTAAATGGCCGTAAATTTTCCATAGACATACCACCATTTTCATATTGTAGTATATGATAAACTCAAATTGAACACTCTCATTATGATTGTAAGAATCACACATTAAAGTAACTTAACAAACACACTCACACTTTATAAAACGCACATTTCGTTGGCATTTCCAATACATTCTTTTCACACGAAAATAATTTATAACCATCAATAGTCATCCTTATTAACAATCCTATTTACTAATGTAGCAAATAAATAGGCCATACTCAATATAACATGTACATCAAACATAGCGACTTCTCCCCCACACATTTCGATTTCTTATTTATATCTCAGTCTCATATTTAATATCCATATACTATGTTACTCTATTCCACACACACAATCAGTATTATAAAATTAACGAAGAAAAAAATCCCCAGCCCCCCTCTCGAATCCATAACGAAAAATGAGAATTAATGGAAAATGACTTAATATCGACCAACTCCCAAAAATTCATAATCAACAAATATAAAAACCCTCAACACAATATATCCTATCATCACACAACAAAAATCATACCAAGTAACTAAAACAAAACCTTACAGAAAACACAACAAATAACAAACAAACCCTAAACTAATATGATTCCATTTCAAACAAGCCACTATTTTACATTGTGAGTTCAAATTAATATTTCTGTTTTAAATAGATAGCCCAAAGGAACGAGAACATACCTTTCAAACACTTGTAAAAATATATATATTCACAATCAATGTAAACATAAATCGATCCTTTCAAAGAAAAGAACACTTCCTCTCTCTATAACACTGTCAAACAAATATGAAACTGTATATCCACGATATTACATATACACAATCTCACTCTCACTAAGAAAAAACGATATATATAACACACCAATCAATTTATATGAAAGATCAACTAATTTCAACATTATTATTTGTAAATATTTTTTCAATATCCCCTTTTCTCATAACCTTTCTCTCTCTCTCTTCTCATTTCATCACGACACAGATCGTTGAGCTACACCTTGTTTCGTCCT
The DNA here is from genome assembly GCA_015478945.1 of Trachelipus rathkii. NCBI lineage: Eukaryota > Metazoa > Arthropoda > Malacostraca > Isopoda > Trachelipodidae > Trachelipus > Trachelipus rathkii. The sequence continues at coordinate 7,690 of JABUQX010103975.1, forward strand.
TTACCTCTCGTCAATTACTCTTATCCAACATATCCTCGATATAATAGCACACTTTATCTAAGGATATATTGACCTCTAAACTTTGAAATCTAACCATCCATTCTGCAAGTATAATATCCTTATCCTCTAACACTTCCTATAGCTCACTATGTGCGCCAGTGAAATCAAAATCCTCTAACATTTCCTTTCCTTACACATAATTGTACGCTTTCTATTCTCACTGTTCTAAGATACCAAGCCCAGATTATCACCACGTATTTATAATTATCTTCCCATCAGGTTGCATCTTCTAGTATTCAGATCAGATACATCTTCAGACTATCCTTCAAATTCTTCGCTTCCAACAATGTTGGATTTCAAAAGATTCGTAACTCCTGAATCTCAACCTGTTGTTCATCAAAATTTTATCCCTAATGTCACTTCTCGGACTTCGAGGTTGCAAGTACAACATCACACCGCCAGTGGGAATGATGAACTAGATCTATCAACCACGCAAACTTTACAAACCAGAATTAATTATAATACTCTCATTCTTTCTATATCGGACTCCACTATCTCGTTACACTAGGGAAGTAAGTTCATTCGTAGGAATCTGTATTTTGGTTCATTTTACACAACTCCCCGTTCTCAACTCAAGAATACTCCCGCAACCTTCATATGGCTCGCCTGTCCTAGGTTATCTCAGTACTACCTTGTCCTATATCAGTGCAACCTATTAACACCTGATCTGCGCACTTCTCATATATATCCTGGATCTAGACACCCACCTATTCAAATCCCTTGCCATTTGCATATTCATTTGCTTTTTTTTCACTTGCAAGGGGACCCTCGTTAACAATATCTATTTGTTAAACCTCATAAAGGAGACAGAAAGAGAATAATTTTTCTCTCTCCTTAATCAGTTTTATTTTTTTCAGATAAAAATTTTATTTTTTTTTCTTCGATTTTTTTTTTTTCCTTCAACCGTAGCTCAACAATCGTATTATCAAAATGTCAAATGTGGTATTAATCTTGGTAATACCCTGTTTGCTATCCCGACATATTTATTTATTTTCATAACCTCTCACTCATAAACTAGAAGTCAATAATCACTCCCCTCTGCGTCCTTCTCAACCAGAAAGTAATTTCCTTTATAGTTTTCCCAAATCATATATATCTCTAGTCAATGGTAATGACAAGTTTCGATTATAAGTCTGTATCATCGAACCTGATTTTCTGTAAGTCTATAGTTATATCAGTTTAAAAATTATTTCTTGAAGATTGTGAATAACTTTTACATTTCAGTCGTGATAGTATAGTTTACAAAATATCTCGTTGGAACATTTGATTTTTTTTTTTCCACATATTTCCTTTTTATCATTTTTCTTATAGAATTTTAAAGATTTAGTTTCCTTTTTTAATTTTTATAAACAAATATGGATACTGGGTTTTTACTTTAACCAAATTTTTATTTAATATTTTTCATTCACAATTTGAGTGTTTTCCCAGCATATATTAATAAATTCTCACGAGCGTTGTTACAAGTGAATATAAATTGATTGTCAGCCTCAATTCATGGCCCGAAAATTTTTTTGCAACTTTATTACATTGTATTTTTGAGCACTGTTCACTTTATTAGTGACAACTAATTTACTCTACTCTTATGTCAATTTAGATCGGTATTTCTTCCCCTGTGTTATCGTCTTAAATAATAAATATAACAACCCTTGTTATTCTAAACTTTAATGAAGTATCCTTTTTTTTTTTTTTGGTGAAATATTTTTTCTGACTTTATCCTTTTAAGCTTTATACGCGATAATGATTAAAATAACGCCAAGATTAATAATAATATGATAATGATAATAATAATAATAATAATAATAATAATAATAATAATAATAATAATAATAATAATAATAATAATAATAATAATAATAATAAAAAGTCATGATAATACTAATAGTCAATGTGATACTAATAGCGATAATGACAACAATATTAATAATAATAATAATAATATTAATGGGATTTTTTTTTATATTATTCACTTCGACTCTTCGAGGTTCTTGCTTTTGGGAAATTCTTATTATTCGATTGCACCCTTTATTATAAAAGCAATCATATTAGCCCAGAGGAAATACTAGTCCGGTAAGTGGTATACATTGTTCTTCCTCATTTTTGGTGGTTTAAGCACCTCGCCCACTTTTGTTTTTATGAATTTTAAAATACACTGCCGGCTGTTGGAAATTCTAAATTACACTATAACATTATACACTACCATCTACACTTTCCCCGTTTACATCGTTTCAACTTAGAAATTGTTTTTCTTATAGTATTTGAATATTATCTCGGCTCCATTTCATTATAAAAATTCATTGTATAAATTTGCATCGGGCCAGGAACAGATTTTATTTTTCATTTTAATTTTTAACTCTAAGTGTCATCTTTTTAGAAAATTTGATTTAACTTTTAATTGAAATTCATGTATTTCGTCATCTAGAAAAGACACTAGTTTTAACTTTAAATTTTTATTTGTTGAGAAATTTTGTTTAACTTAACAATGTCATAAATTTAATAATATTTTTTACAAAAGGTAAAATGTATTTTTATATGTCTGTCCACTTTGAAATTCTTTTATTTACTTTTTTTATTTTGTTTTTAGGCACCTAGAGTGGGAATTAAGATTGGACATAGTATTGAATTTTTGTATTTGAATATTATTTTACTGCACAATAAAGTGAAGCAGCAGATAGCGCATTATTATCCCCAAGGCTTTTAACTAAAACATCGCCCACACAAGAAGTTATTTTTGGGCGAAATATATATATATATATATATATATATATATATATATATATATATATATATATATATATATAATATATATTATATATATATATATATATATATATAGTAATACTATATATATATATATATATATATATATATATATTATAGTCGTGCCTCCGTCTGACCCCCGGCCTCGTTTCAACTATTCTTCTCTATGCCTCAATAGTAGCACTTTCCCTCAGTGTTGGAAGCGCGCAATAATGTCAACCTGTTCCGAAAAAAGGAAGCCGCTCTGATCCTTCTAACTATCGCCCTATATGTCTATTGTTTCGAAAAAAAAATATCTAGATTTTGAACCTTCAAATATTTCTTAGGTCATCTGGAATCTCATTCAACTTTTTCCGATCGGCCAGTATGGCTTCGGCACTCGAGGTCTTATGGTTGATATATTTTCCTTATCTTGCTGATTTACATGATTTATGGTTTCCCCGCTCTTAGGAAACTACGGGGAGACTTGCGTGTGGACGCTTGACATATCCAAAGCATTTGACAGGGTATGGCACCCGTCACTGCTCTCCACGCTTTCTTCCCTTTTGGTTCCCTCTTCTCTTTGCTTTCACTTATGTCTAGTTTATTCTTTCAAACTGTACTACATTACTCAAATCTCCGGGTGATTCTTTTTCCATTTCTGTCAATAGTGGTGTTCCCTTCAGGGTTCTGTCTTATTTCTCCTACTGTTTCATTAATGCTCTCTCACCTGCACATACTAACCTCAATCCCTCATATGCTGAGTGACTCGAACCCTTCATTCTTCAGCTCATTTTCAATTCTGCTCTCTCTTTTTACTTCTTAGAATTGCCTCTCGTCTTAAATCTTTCCGATTCAATCCTGCTAATCTGGGATTGAATTTCCAGTGGGATCTTCTCAAACCTTGGAAGTTCCAATTCTTTAAAACACCCAACTTCTCAAATCATCTCTCTCTCTCTCTCTCTCTAAGACACCTTCTAATTTCCTATCTTTTCGACGGTCCTCTCGTCTTTCTGTTGACAATAATAAACATTCTTGCTTAACATAAACAAAAAATGTCTTGGAAACGCTCACATCACAACGGTTGCTAGAGCAGGCCTCAAAAGAACTGGGAGTTCTTGTTTAGACTGCGACTTTTTTTTTCCTCTCTCAGTTACTCCAGCTTATACCATGGCCTCAACTGCCCTTGTGTGCAGTACTGTTTTCATGTCTGTGAGGGCTGCAAGCTTTACCCGTCTTTTGATAAGGTCGAGTCAAAGGCCAAAAGACTTATAAACTGTTCTGTACTTTCCATTTTACTTGACCTTCTATCTTTGCGGCGGCGCGATGTTGGTGCTTTATCTGCTTTATATCTATTCTGCAGCGGCAGGTGCTCAAGGGAACTTCTCACTCGCGTCCCACCACGCTTTACGTTTGCCCTGTAGCACTAGGGGTCTGTGGTCTGCACATGAGTTTTGTGTTGATATTGGGAATCCAGCTAGTTCGCTGCGGTGGCTTCGTCTTTCTTTGGCCATCCTCTGTTTCTGTGAAATTCTCTTACTCTTCTGTGTTTCCTGCTGAATTTAATCTTCCCACTTCAAAGCCTGCGCGTCTGTGTTCCATCTGGTAATTTTTAAATTAGCTGTTGACCTTCTGATTCGTGCAACACCCCATCCTTGAATGGGTTCTGCTCGTGAGTGGTGGTGACACTGTAAAAATTATATATATAATATATATATTATATTTATATAATTATATATATCTTATATAGTTATATATTATATATATTTATATATATATATATTATATAATATTATAATATATAGTATATATATATATATATATATATATATATATATATATATATATATATAATATATATAGTAATTATATATATATATAAGTTATATACTATCCTATATATATATATATATATATAATATATATATATATATATATATATGATCTTCTTCTTCATCTCCTTATATTTTTCCCAAGAATGGGAGTAAGGTGAGCGACTGCACCGGTAAAAGAAAAGTAGTAGAAGAACATGACACAAGTCGAAACAGAGCCCAGCCTTACGGCCCCTCAGTACCATTATTAGTGGAAACCCATTCGCAGTCAGAAATCCACCCTAAAGCTTCATGGACAGCGATGGACCCTCACTATGGTAGATCGTCATGTAAGGGTTCATCCTTGGCAGGTGGGCCACAACATACCTCCACAAAACATCCCCATTCACTCCTGTTATACACTTTCTTCTCGCCTCACCAAACTCACATTTTCTCTCCTTCAAACATTCGTTTTACTGACTCAATCCACTTTTTCTTCGGTCTCCCCGGCGGTCCGTTTCCAACACACTCTCCACTATACACTTAACCAACCGAACTATCATTCATCCTTCCATATGACCAAACCACTCACAAACTTTTCATTTATTCTCTCATTTACCCGCTTCTTCACACACCACGCCACTCTCTAATACGTTCATATCCTCTCTTTATCATTCTTCTCACACCTAGCACACTCCCCTAGATTGTCCATCTGAACACATTAACTTTAGATCTATACTTCTTTTCCAGACCATAGTCTCACTCTATACAATAGACACAGGTACAACATACCCTCATCGTAAATAGCCCTAGCACACTTAACATCAAGACTTAGTCCTTTACCTTCACCACGATTAATTGCAATCAGCGCCCTTCTGCATTCACAACTTTTCCTACTACACTCTGCCATCGTCCGTTCCCTTCTCATCGAAATATACTAAAATATTTAAACTCAGACTTGTTCCAGCTGCTCACCATCTAACATAACTTTCACACTGAGGAGTGTCCTACACTCACACCATAACCTTACTCTTATCCACGTTTACTTCAACGCTCCTTTTACACACCTGCCAAATCTCTCTACCAATCCTTCTCAAACTCTCTTCATCAGATTCGCACACACGAAACCAAATCATCCGCATATAATAGGTAGGGGCACCCTCCACTCTCATCTCCATTCTCCACCATTTTAACACCATTTCTTGCCATCCCCACCTCGAATTCTCTTCATAAACCCATCCATATACAAATTAAATAACCAAGGGACATAACACAACCCTGTCTACTCCGCTATTAATCCTAAACCAATCACTTTATTCTTCTACACGCTTCACTATCGTCACACATACGTTTGATTCCATTCACCTTTTGATTCCATTGAGAAGCTACCACCACCATATATCACTAACACGGAGTTTCCTTATTAACTCTATCTACGCCTGTTTGCAATTCATAAAACCTAAAATACAATTTATTCTTCTTCTCCTCATTTTCTTCATCATTTGTTTCTGCAAATTTTGATCAACATCCTCTACCACTCGCCAACGCACTTTGTTAAACAATCAACCCCTCGTCACTCGACGCACTCTTTCGACGCACTCTTTCGACATATTACCTTCTACAACACTCAATAACTTATTCCCTATAATTTCTACAGTTCCCCTTATCTCCCTTACCCTTATATAAGGGTACTATTACCGCTCTCCATATATATATATATATATATATATATATATAGTATAATATATATTAATTATATATATATATAATATATAATATATATATATATATATATAATATATTATATATATATATATATAATATATATATTAATATATATAATATAATATATATATAATATATTATATATATGTATTATATTAATATATAATATTATATATATATATATATAATATATATATATATATATATATATATATATTTATATATATATATTATATATTTAATATATATATATATGTATATAATATCTATATATTATATATATATATATATATATATATATATTATTATATAATATATCATATATATCTATATATATTTAATATAATATATATTAATATTATACTAGTATATATATTATAATTTCTTTCCTTTCTTTCTTCCCTTCCTCTTTGCCCAAGATTGGGGGTAAGGTGCTGTAAAGCATCGGAAAAGAAGCAGTAGGAGAAATTGACAACAGGTCGAAAAGAAAGCCGCCTGTACATTAATTAGTGAGGCTCGTCACAGACAGAAAATCACTAGAGCATCATAGGACTCGCGACGGACCCTGCACTATGTGTAATCGTCATGTAAGGGTTCATCGCTGGCCAGGTGGGGCACAAACATGCCCCATACAACCCCGCATTCTCTCCTTCATGCACCTTATTCTGCCTCTGCCAAACTCACACATTTCTCTCCTTCAACATTCGTTCACCGACTCAATCCACTTTCTCTTTCGGTCTCCAGCCGGTCGGTTCCAACCACACTCTCCACTATACATCCGCTTAAACCAACCGACTATCATTCTTTCCACATGACCACATCTAAATTTTCATTATTCTCTCATTTACGTCCTTTCTTCACACCACACTCTCTAATACGTTCATTCCTCATTTTATTAATCTTTTCACACCTAGCATGCCCCTAGATTGTCATCTGAACACATTTGAACTTTAGATCTATACTTCTTATTGCAGACCATAGTCTCACTACATCATAAACAGGTAACAACATACCTCATGTAGACTCTAGCGCACTCAAGACTTAGTTCTTTACATTCACCCAACGATTTATTGCACCAGCCACCTTCCTGCCATTCACGAATTTCCTACTAACACTCTGCATCATCCGTTCCTTCTCATCCAACACATTACCCTAATATTTAAACTCAGACACTTGCTCCAGCTGCTCATCATTTAATAACTTCAACACTGAGGACTGTCCTCATCACACCCATAACCTTACTCTTATCTACGTTACTTTCAAACCCTCCTTTTACATACCCAGTAATCTCTTTTCCGTTAATTGCAACTCTCGTCAGAATCTACACATAACAAATCATCCGCATATACGTATAGGTAGGGGACCCTCCACTCCTCTCCATTCTCCATCATCTAACACACGATTTCCTGCCATCCCAACCTCGAATTCTTTTTAACACACCATCATATACACAATTGAATAACAGGAGACATAACACCAACCCTGTCTCATCCGCTATTAATCTAAACCAATCACCATTGACACCATTTATTTTACACACGCTTCACTACCGTCATACATTACTTTTGATTCCATTCAGAAGCCTACCACCAACACCATATATCACTATACCTGCCATAAAGCTTCCCTATTAACTCTATCATACGCCTGCAGTAACCGTAAATCAGAAAACGTAAGTACCTCTACCTTTCTTTTTCTCCCTCCATTTGCACAAACAGATGGGACTGTAAAGATTAGATCGAAAGATTCTGTAGTTGGGGGAGACGTGCTTGTTCTTCACCCATCAGTCCTTCAGTCACTGCGACGCACTCTTTCGACCACAAAATACCAGCATATATCTTCCTACAACACTCAATAAACTTATTCTATTCTTTCTACAGTTCCCTTTTTCTCCTCCTTACCCTTATCAAGGGTACTATTACTCTTATTACTCCAATCCTTGGAACTATACCCTCCATAAAACGCTTATTTACACAACTTCCACACCAATCAATCACCATCTAGCCCGCGCTTTTGATGATTTCACTAGTAATTTTCATCTATACTGCAGATTTACATTCTTCATCTTTCTCACCCTACCCATTACCTCCTCCTTACTAATAACCTCATCCCAAAATACCTATTGCTTCTACACCATCATCAAACCAACACACATTCACCTATCATCTCATCATTAACTGTTAATATATATATATATATATTATATATTATATATATATATTATATATATTACATTATATATATAATATATATATCATAATATATATATATATATATTATATATATATATATATATATATATATATATAATATATATATATATATTATATATAATTATATATATATATTATATATATATATATATATTATATATATATATTATATATATATATATATATTATATATATATCAATCAGCGGTGGACGTTCGCAAATTAAGACCGCATTCCGCAATTGAGGAATAGCCAAATAATTGCGGAATTGCGATTCGCGAATAATTTTGAACCCAAATGTGCGGATTGCATTAGCGGAATGCCTTTATCATTCCGCAATAAGAGGACTACCAAAATTTTCTTGCGGAATTTCAGGGTGGAATGCCAAAATTAATAGTCCACAAATTTTTACAAGGTTGGCTATCTTTGTACGTCTGGCTTTTCTGAAAATCGTTTTTTTTTTTTTTTTTTTTTTTTTGGCAAGGATCATGTATAAAGACGTTTTTCGTTTTTTGCATTTGTGCTAAACAAATGCTCAAGTTTTGCGTTCGTTTTCGTCCACCTTAGCGCGGGCAAAATCGTAAAAAAAACGCTCACGAAACGTAAAAATTTATCAATTTTGAATAATATAGAATAAAATTCTGTAATAAAATAGCAACCTTACAGAATTGAAAGAAATTCCTTACATTTGTAAGAATTTTTTTTACGATTTTTGCGCTAAGGTTAGGACGAAACGAACAAAACTTAGCATTTCTTTGTAAGCCAAATGCCAAAACGAAACACGGCTTTATACAAAACTTTCAAAATCCTCGAATTCGTAATACAAAATAAAATAAAAAACTTTGCTGGAGATTTAAGAAATAGTCAAGTTACTTTGTAATAAGTAATTAATAATGCCAAAAGCCAAAAATTATTGAACAATTTCGTAAAAGTTGAAATCTACAATTTTTTATTCTTTTTCTTTTATACAAATTTTCTTAAGCTTAAGTTATAATGAATATAATTTATGAAACCTGTCACCACCAAAGTTCCGGAAAACACAAAAGGTTTGTAGATAACTTACTGTAAGAGTTTAATATAAACACATAGGTTAAGAGCATAACTGAAGTCCAAGTATATATATATATATATATATATATATATATATATATATATATATATATTATATATATATATATATATATATATATAAAGGTATATATATATATATATATATCATATTATATAAGAACTATATTCTATACTTCTGATATCTATATATTATCTATATATATATAATATATATATATATATATATATATAATTTTTCAAATTATTTTGAATATTTCCCCAACGAGGAAGAACCTACTAGGAAGTAATTATCCGGTTATCCGGCCAGATACCGGATAGTCGAAAACTTGGCCGGATAGGCCGGATACCGGATAGTTGCCGGATATCCGGCCCATCCCTAGTTTAAAGATGATTTGAATGTGGAAGAGTAAAGTGTTGTGGCATGTGATTTGTGGTAATGAATATGAGAAACCTGCAGGTGAGATATTGTTTAGTTTGGGAGCAAAAGCTTATGAATGTGTGTGGATGATAGATTGGAAGGCACTTGGAAAAAAAGAAGGTGTGGATGCGGTGCTATGTAAGTTAGATGAGAAGTATGCGAAAGAGAAACAGAGAGATAGGTATGATAAACTGTGCGAGTACTTCTATATAAAGAGAAAGAGTAGTGAATCTATGAGAGAGTTTGTGAACAGATATGAAGTCATAGAGAGGAAGTGTAAAATAGTTGAAAAGGTGGATCTAGGGGAAGATATGAAGTGTGTCCATCTACTTGAGGGAGCGGATGTGAGTGAAAATCGGAGACAAATGGTGTTAGCGTATTGTGGTAAAGATATGTGGGTTTTCCGTACGTTTCGAGATGCTTTGATTAATATTTGTGAGGGATTTGGTAAGAAAGCAGAGAATAGGGGTGATGTGGCGGAGAGTGGTGAAAGTAGTTGGTATGCTAGTCAGCGGATGCAGAGAAATGGGCCCATAAGTGAAGAATGGTTTAATGGTCAGTTGTTGAATGTGAGAGGTAAGGAAGGTAAGGTGAGTGAATGTAATCTTTGTGGATCGAAATATTATGCGTTTAAGTGCCCTTCAAGAGGTATGTATGGGGAACAAAGGGGAAGGGAATACGGTAAGCCAAGTAGTGGTGTAGGTAGAGGACAACAAGCACGAAGTAGCGGGGATAGAGGTGATCGAGTAGAAGATTGTGTAGAAGTTGTTTCAACAGGGAGTAATATAGGAGGTAATGAAAGAAGGGTGTTTTTAGGAAGAGGTAGAACAGAGGGGAGTTGTGAGAAGATCGTAGGTAATGGGCATGAGAACCAAAGAGATGTGACTTGTGTAGATCCGATAGACATTTGTGGAGAGACTGTGACGTATATAAAGATTATGATGAGGTATATGCACAGAAGAAAGAGATTCCAAGAGGTGTGAATAAGGTAGAAGTATATAGAAAGGTGGGAATAAGTAGAGGGAAACAAGTAGTAGAAAAGGTAAAATCAGGTGAGAATTCAAGGGTTTGTGGAATGGGAAGAGGTATGAGTTATATCAGAGAGAGTGAGAAAGGTAGCAGCGTGGAAAGTTTGTCTGAATGGGAAATGTTATGTAAAATTTGTGATTTAGATCCTATAAATCTTTATCGGGTTGATGAGGAGTCTAAAAAAGAGGAGGATAAAAGGGTGTTACACAGTATCAGTGAGAGTGGAAGAAAATGAAAAGTCAAAAGTGGAAAAGTTGAATAAAAGTATGGAAGAGAGTTGTGGTGAAAAGGTATTTGTTCCATTACGAGAGTGTAAAAGTGATGATGATGAGACGAATGTGAAAAAGTGTAAAGTGTGGAGTGATGTAGGGGGGACAAAAGGTAGTGATGTGAGAACCGACGAAAAAGGAGAAGTAAGTGATGTAGATGTAATGACAAACGAAGAAGTGAAAGAGAAAAAAGCAGAAGCACAAGTGGAAAATTCCAGTAAGATAGATAAGTGTAGTCCGGAGGTGAAAGCATTTATGAAGCGAAGAAAGGGTGAGAATTATCTTGATTGGAGGGATAGGTTTAATGATTATTTTTCTAGTGATAGTGAAGAAGAAGGTGAGAATAGAGTGGTAGAAAGTAGCTTCGGGTTACTAACAAGGCTGGGTTATATCCGGGATTCTGATTTGTCTGATCCGAAGTGAGTGTGTTGTGAGTTAACCTGTTATGTGTTATGGTGTGTATGGTGGTATGGTGATGTAAGTGTGTGTCTTGTGAATGAATGTATGAGTAACAGATGATTGATTTGCCAGTATGTGAGTTAAGAGGTGAGTATGGGTTAAGGTGTGGTAGTTGTGGTAATTTGTGTGGGGTATTTGTTGTGTATGTCTTGTGGTTAGTGTGTGTTGTGGTAGTTGTGTTGTATGGTTATGTATAGACGGTTTTAGTCGAGTGAAGAAAGGAAAAGATGGGGAGAGAAAGGTATAAGAATGATAACTTTTGTGTTTGTATTTTGTCTCCTAGGTGTGGTGTGTCAGATAAAAGAAGTAGATGGTTGAATCTTGTAAAGGAAATCTCAGTGAAGTATGTGATGTGATGAAGACAATGCAAGATGAAAAGAGGAAGCATAGATGCGGCGCGATAGTTTTTTTCTTAGTGACCTCACTGACCTGGTTGACCAAGTCAGCTGTATGGAACACGCTCGGTGTTTCATAATATCATTTTTTATAATCTTATCATTTTATTAGTGTCATATTATTCCCTTTTATCATATATCTTTTTGTTTATTCCCATAGTAATTGCAACTTAAAATACTGTATTGTATTTTGATAAGTGAGGTACTGTGTCCATGTTTCATGTGCAAAGTGTAAACTTAAATGTGGCCTTCTCGTTAAGTCTCGTAGGTGCCAACTGTGAGTGCGGACTTGAGGGGTGCACCCTTTAGAGCTGCCGTATTCAGGTACAGAGGTAATAACGGAGAGGACTAGTTAGTCGTGAAATTGGGCATGACAAATAATTGCAACAATAGTGTTTATTCATCATAAGTACAATATTTGTACTTAGTAAGAGAAGAATTATTTATTTCAATTTTATTTAATCGTCAAGTACTAGGTTTACATCTTCATGTATCAGCAGGTGAGTCACTAGGTCACTGTTTTATTTGTTTTTATACGTTCTGTTGCCATTGTTTATATTCAGTGGTAGCAGAGCGTAGTTCGAAGAATGGCTCTGAGTGTGGAGAACAAGTGAGGTGTTGGCGTTGCTATATATATATATATATATATATATATATATATATATATATATATTAGTTAGTATATATATATATATAAGGTAATGCACGACACACGTTTCTCATAATTCTTAGATGAATACTATCCGCTATCCCTCAAAAAAAAAAATGTGGGATGAGGATGCGGATTCAGAATTTTTTGAAGATTTCCGCATATGCGGATATCCACTACGACTCTAATATATATATATATATATATATATATGATGATATATTTTATGTTTATATATATTGTCTCATGATCTACTATATAGTATTATATATTATAATATAATATATAAAATTTTTGAATGTATGTACAGAAAGTTGCAGTCATCACAATGAAGCAGCCAACATCCTCGAGACCAAAATGTGCATGGGATTTGTTTCTCTCCCTTCACATATCCAATATATAAAGTATATATCTGAATACAGTATATCAGATTTTTATTTTTGAAATTTTTTTATACAAATAGACTTATACAAAAAAATATCTTGTATTAAATATTTTTTTTAAATATATATAATATATTAATATATTATATAGTATATATATGCTATATATATATAATATATACTATACTATATATATATATATTATTATTATTATTACAAGCATTTTCCCAACAGCTACTTACCGAAATATTTTAAAGTAAACTAATACTTAAAAGTAAAAACATAGTGATAGATAATATTAATAATTCTTAAATTTACTGCATTAAATTTCACTGCAATGGAGTCTGTACAACTAAATGAATAATAGTTAACTTGGTTAAAATTAAGATAAAACTCCCTAGTAATGCCAAGGCACAATTTCAAACAATGTTTATCAGCAAATATTAATTATAATACAAGTTAAACTGAAAAACAAAAATATGATATAACTGTTGCTAATTGCTGGAGCCATGTTGCAAGCGTGTTTTGAACATGTGTATGTGCAGGCCCGATAAAGTCTCTCATCTCCCGGTCTTCGAACCATTTCACAGTAATTGCCAAAGTCACGAGCTGAGCAAAATCGTTTCGTTCCCAATTCACCTGAAAAAAAATGTTTTAAATCCCTGACCATTTTTTAATTTTTGTCAGTAAAAAAAAAAAAAAAAATTATACCATATATATAAAAATTTAAATCTTTCTTTCAACGTCCAAGTAGAGCACCCCTAAATATGTTAAATTTAAGAAACTTAATATCGTATCTTCTAAACCTTGCAAGAAAATGTTATGCTCCTCTCCAACTTGTCTTTAGTGAGAGGATACTTAGCCAAATTAATACATAAATATGTCGATAATGAAGCGTGTGTAAGAATAAATCTAGTGGAGAGTGAATGGTTTAATATTAATAGTGGAGTGAGGCAAGGATGTGTTATGTAACTATGACTATTTAATTTGTATATGGATGGGGTGATGAAAGAATTAAGCATAGGGGTGGTAGAGGAAGGGGGGTTGATTGATGGAGAAAGGAAGAGAGCGGGGAGACAATGATTATTGCACGCAAATGATTTGGTTTTATCAGAAGAAAGTTTGAAAGGATTGGCAGAGGGATTTGGAAGGGTGTATAAAAGGAGGAGTTTGAAAGTAAATGAAAGTAAGGCGATGGTGGTGGGTGAGGAGAGTCCACAGTGTGAAATCAATCATGTTGGATGGTGAGCAATTGGAACAAGTACCCGAGTTTAAATATTTAAGCAATATATTGGATGAAATAGGAACGGATGAAGCAGAATGCAGTAGAAAGGTTGGGTGGTGGGAAGTGGGTGGTGCAATTAAATCTTTGGTGAATACAAGGGGACTAAGTCTCCAGTGCAAGGGTTCTGCAAGAGGTTATGTTGTTACTGGTGTTAATGTATAGTAGTGAAACTATGGTATTGAATAAAAGGTATAGATCTAAGGTGCAGTCTATTCAGATAAATAATCTTACAGTGTGATCGGAGTGAGGAGAGTTGATAAAATGAGGAATGAGCGTGTTAGGGGGCTGTGTGGCTTGAAGAAAGGCATGAATGAGAGAATAAATGAGTGTATTAAGTTGATTTGGTCTTATGAAAAGGTTTGATGATAGTCAGTTGTTAAGCGGAGGTGTATAGAGGTGAATGCGTTGAGAATCGAATGGCTGGGAGACCTAATAAAAGTGGATTGCGTCAGTATTAGAGTGTCTAAAGGAAGGTAATGTAAATTATTATAAGCGAGAAGAAAGATGCATACAAGGTCTTATAAGAGGGTATGGTCGTGGGCCTGGCCCATGGAATAAACCCTCACATTGAAGAGATGGCACAGTGGAGGATTAATGACAGTGACGCGCTTGCACTCAAGGGTATGAGGGGGTGGAGGCTTTCCTTTTGACTTAAGTTATGTACTTCTACTTAACTATTTTGTTTAAGGTGTATGTTGTGCACTTTACTATATATACTATAATATTATATTATATATATAATATTATATATAAAAATAATATACTTATGATTATGATATAGTATTTATATATATATATATATATATATATATATATGGCAAAACAGCCACCCTTACAATGTTTATAAGCATGTTTGTCATTGCAAAAAGTTAAAAAATGACAGGTTGACATGCATTTAAATCTTTTGAATTGCACAGAAAAATAAAGCGTTGAGAAAAATAGACTCACTTTTCTCTCAACGTGCTGAGGTGAAATTTCGGAACTTTCCCTCATCTTTTATATACTGTATCTTTTTTGCACCAAAATTGGCCAAATATTTGATCTTCATTTTGATGTAACTTGGTTGCTGTTTATTGGAATTTTCTGAAATGTGCAGTAGACATTCGTCTTGACTTCCTTTAGCTTCACTGCAAAGGAAAAATCGTTCTGTTAACTATTTGGAAGATATTCAATTTTTTGTAATTGACACCACCTCACTTTGAATTTTATTCATTTCCACTCTGTATGTTCGACATAGACGCTGATCAATTTATTCGCAAAACTGATTTGCTTAAGCTATAAAATAGCACCTTTTCATATTGAAAACTTCTTGTAGAGTTTTTGGTTGGCCTATTTCCAAAAACATTTTTGTTTATATTATTGCTTACAATAGTTCAATTTTCATGGGAATTATTTTTAATTTGCCTTGTTACCCTTTATTTATTATAAAAAAGGAGAAGTCATTTGATAAATTAGAAATGGGGGATTTTGGGAGCTACACCCTCTCCATTTCATTTCCGCATGTTTTTACTATCCTTTTCTTGTTGGGGGGCTGCTTGAAGTATCCCTAAAGTACACCTTTATATTACTTATATATATAAATATATATATATATAGTATATATATACTTTATATATTATACTACTATATTATATATATTTATATAGATATAAAATATAATTTATAGTTATATAATATACTTATTTATATGATACGTTTTGTGTCTGCTCTTTTCCTGATTGTGAATGTTATGAACTACACCCCTATATTGGAAAGAACTTGGGAAATGTGGAGAAGAGGTAGCGAAACGATGGACGATTTGTGTGTTTCATCATGTATCTTATCAATATTGATTTTCCAAACTGTGTTTACTTCTTTTTCTTTTTCAGTAATTTTATTTCTTTCATGTAGAGATGAACTTTTTGTCTCTAAGTAAACTCTTTTAGGAATCGAGTTATTATGAAAAAGTATAAATAATTTATGTGTCTTTATTCTTAAAAGATTCCGTATCTGTAAGGTAGCATACTTCGTGAGTAACCCCAGTTATCCTTAGGTGCACTTGTAGATACTGGCCATTCTTGGAAATGAGTGGTTACCTGTAAACTGTGATGGTATATGGTGCCACAAATAACTAGTATTAATATTCAAGTATCGTGTGGATACTTAGTATTGTAAAAGAACGTTTTATTTCCAACTCATATTCAATTGCAAGTTTGAACAACAAGGAAACAAAGGGTGAGTTGTCTTTTGTATATGTTTTACCATTGATTAACAATAATATATATATATATATATATTATCTGTATATATATATATATTATTTATTATATATATATATTATATTAATATATATATATATATTTAAATATTACTAATATAATATATTTTATATATTATATTATATATAATATATAATAATATAATTATATATTATATACTAATATATTTCTTTCTCACCATTGGCTTAATCATGATTTTTTGATTTCTAATGTATCTAAATTTTTTTTAGAAAATTTGTCATTTAGTCACTTTCAGCTAATAGTTAGTGCCTTTTAATATAAGTGGCCACTTATTTCACCTTCGACAGAGATTGCCGATTCCTGATAGTAGCACCTTATTCACTATTCCTTTGAAAATTGACTACAGTGTCTATTCAAATGTATGAGATCGCCTCCATCACTCTTGGATACTAGATTGCAAACTTATCTACGGATGTTCCAGGAACAGTAACACCCATAAAGAGGGATACATCTCGCCCCTAGGTAGGCACTAGTTATTGATGTTGCTGCTGTAGATTTTTATTTATTCTTATGTTTTCTGCATATCTTTCTTTTGTGATGGCTATATTATTTTTTCTGATATAGTGATATTATAAATGACAAGACCCGGGACATATCAGCTTGCCAATCCAACCAGGACCTCTTCAGGTGTCCATTTGTCAATTCTGGGACATATCAACTTGCCATTTCTGGGGCGATATTCAATACAGATTGCCGATTACAGAAAGAACTTTCATCAGAAGCAGATCATACAAAGATCAGTATATGGTTCTTTGCATCTCTTTCATATATATTACCATAATTGCCAACGCTCCTACATGTACTGTATTATTTTATATTATATTTGAACATTTTTTTTAAAATTTGTTCTTTTGCTAAAATTGCAAGTTACTTAACTGTATCTCTCTTTAATACACATTATCAATACATAATAAAAATACTATATTAACAATTGACAGGTATTTTCTTAGAACTTATTTCTCGTCTTGTAATCGGCCTTTCTCTTCGCCCAGACCTGTCGACCATTTCCTACGCCCCTTCTAATTAAAAGCCTCAAATTAATTCTAACCCTATACAAGTTACAGAGGAAGAGTTGTTTTAAACTGTTTCTTTGTCCTGGAAATCACTTATTCCTTATTAAATAGCTCGTTAGTAGGTATTTCGCTTTCCACAGCAACTTTTATTCACACGAATTGCTTTCATATAGTGTGTGTGATTTGGTGATTAAATGAACTCAAGTATTTCGATGGCGCGAGGTGACCTAACAAGTCATTAACATATTATTTCTGTTGAATATTACGCGGAACTGTGCTCTCTGTGCTACGAGATGTGTAAGGTCGAGGTTTAAAGTTTATCAATTGGGTTTTTGAAAAAGTGGCATGTTGGGGCATGATTACGGGAATTGATGCTTGAAGTTAAGCCATCTCGATTATTCAGAACTTATCCATAATAATGCTATCACTCGGCCTACAAGAAGTCTATGTGAAATCATATATAATTTCTTCGCAACTTCTAAAAATCGTATCTAATTAATTTTTACATCTTACTGTATGCTCTACGTCTATTATAGTAATTGTAGTGGTCTCGTGTCTAATTCGCCCAGTTAACCTTCAAAAAAAGGCTCAATTATTAAGATGTGTCTATAGATTATGACAGTTCTCTAATTTCATCATCGGTATCATGATGTAAGAAATAAATTGATCTTGTGCGTTCTCGGGCTGTAGTCGGTGGGTGTGTTCACGTCTCTTTAATTGAAAAGAAAGGAGCATTTCAAATAATTTTTATATACTTTGTATTATCTATATATGGTTCAGGCTTGCATGCTTAATTCGACTTTATTATCCCCAATTCGCCTTTTGTAAATTTTGTCCTCTTTTAGACGACAATCCTCATGTAAAAAACCCCCAATTTTGCCTCAATGAGATTTCATTGTCTCGAAGTGACTCAGGATCTTGGTTATTTAGATCTAGAGTCCTAGAATCTTATGAGATTATTCCTTTGGTTGAAGGAACTTGAACTCGTCATACAGAATGCAATCCTTGTGTACCTAAAAAGCATTTAGTATTGATCAAAAGTTGAATAATTCTCTATATGTAGTTATTTGCCCACTCTGCCTTTCGTAGGCATCGACTTCTTATGTTTATTTGTTTCGACTGTTCTCCATTAATTGCTCTTTCCAAGAATAGTTCAGAATTTTGTTTCACGTAGGAACCTGTGTGTTGAAGCGCCAAGCCGATGTATTTGATTGCCTCATTGTATCTTTGGAACCCTATGCCTTCAGCTTCTTGATAAGTTTTCCAAATTCTCGAGTTATTTCGTGTGTGTACGAACAACAAAGCATAGTGATTAAAGATAAGCCCTTGAAAGCGGAAAGGGAGAGATAGGAGGGATGTGGAGATCGTTTTTATAGCAACATAAAATGAAACTAGGATTCGTGAGCAATAGTAAAACATACTTATATTCTCGGATTCTCCACACAACCACTTAAAGGACGGTCATACACACACTTTCTTAAGTAACTACCCGGTTTCCTCGCTCTTGGTAAGATATATAAGTGGACTTTGATATTTCTAGACTGGACTTGCCTTTTTTTGCTCCCTGGCTTTTGGTTCTTTGATCTTCGTACTTCTAGTTGGCTAAAAGCGAGGATAGAGTATAATACGAACCCACTCTATGATCAATGGTGTCTTGCACTATACCATTGTATATATCATTTGCCATGAAAGAAAAGCATTCCAGGTACTTCACGAAGAACAACAGCAAACCACAGTCTGATTGTTTATAAAATCTGAGGATCACTACTTCACTTCTCAAGCTATATATCAGAACATATAAAGAAACATACAGAGTGCCAGATTAGATAATATTAATTATTTGTTTATTTTCTTGGTCAGCTTGCTAATAATTTCACCAAAAAGTTGGTGTAGAAAGACAGAAATTCAGAAGGCGAAAGAGAGTAACAAAAATTGTGACCTCGCTGATATAGGATTATTGACAAAGAAAAATACATGAGACGATATAGTAAATTGATAATAACTCTCTCTCTCTCTCGTTAGTTGAAAGAGGCGATAATTCTAATACATAATGACTTGAGTTGGCTGAATATAAAGATATGGTATAAGGTAGAACTTGGGGATGAATTTGCTTTGAGAGGTTTTAGTATAAGAAGAATGATTAATTATCATAATACGCTTGGCCAAAACGATGATAAAATCAAAGTAAAAATAGATATATATAGTATACAAAAATAAAGAATAGGGAGGTATTTACTCAAACTCATAAGGAAGATATGGTATAATATGAGTAAGATATGGCACTGATTTTTATGTTATAAGATAATGCTCCTAAATGTAGAAGGGGGAGGATGTGGAAAGGATTGGAGCGGTGTAATATATCTCAGATTGATGTTATAGATATTTAAATAAGTTGTTGGCTTATATAGTTTTAATTTAAAATGAAAGAGTGATTTTAATTAGTGCTATCTGGGTTGTACTCTGTAATTGCAGCAAGCAAATCTGGCGACTTTGATCGAGTAGTAGTTGCCATTTGTTGAGAGGGGAAGCGTTAAGTTTGAGTGACGTTTACGATTCGTGAGACTTTGTTGGAAGAAGTCGAAATAGAACATTCAAGAATAAGGTTACTATTACGAATTTGTCTATGGAGCACCGAGTTGGTGTATTTACACGCAATGTATTAGAAATATCGGCGTGTCGGGAAATAGTTTAGGTAGTCTTGCCCAATCTAATTAATAATAACGGTTTCCAGTACATAGTGACTGGTGTCAATTGTTGAGTAGACCATAAATAGTGGAAATGTTTCGAAGTGTAATAATTACAAATTGAGTTCTCTACTTATAAAAGTGTAGCTTACCTGGATTTAGCATTGTGATAAGATTTTTAGAGAGTATATGATTAAAAGTTGTACTTGTAAATATTTGTTATGGTACGATGTCTAGTGCTTGATTTTACATTTTGGTTATTATGAGAGGGAGGGCCCGCTCTTGTCGTTTTCCTCTGATGATGTATGCTCCGCCTTGCTAATGTCTTTAACAAAATATGCTGGATTAAGAGCTGGAAATTCAAATAAACACACTGTATAACCTTCTTGACTAAATGACAGGCATTTTAATGCTGGTATGCCCAGGCAGACTGTTGGAATGTTATGGATAATAGTGCTATGGCAGTAGTAGATAAGACTGTAGAGTAGCAATAAAAATAATACCATATCGTCCGTAGAGTGTATGTTTTACTAAAGCTAATCGATGTACTCTAAAAGTAGATAATGGTATTCATGAAACTACTATATAGGTTGAGGGAGGAGTCGACCGTTGATGTGTGCTGATCTCTATTCTCTGTTATAGTAAGTATACTTAGATGTTCTATATTAAAAGGTTTAAATAAAGAGATATTTATATAACTAACATATTATTTAAGTATTTCTTATTTTTATATTTATATTATAGTATTATAGTTGATACTCAAATATATGGAGTGACATTTAGTATTAAGTACTTTATAGGTCATAATATATATGTAATTATATTTTTTTTGTGATTCTTTAAAAAATGTAATAATAAATATAATATAATAAATACAATTATAACTTAAATATATAATAATATTATAATTAATACATTATAATTTAAAAATATATATATATGATAATGATATAATATTCGCTCTCTAAGTATAATCAATAAATATAACTCTTCGTCATTAATATTTAATGTAAGCTGTAACTCTAAGTTGTTATCCCTTTTATTTTTATCTCTATATCATCTTACTAATACGACCTATGATATGACGTCTCTAAATATGTCAATACCTACATTTTGAGGCAAAAAGTTAATAGTTTTTGTAGGGATATATAGTTCGTTCTGATATATAATTTTATTGCGTTGAATATTAACTTAATGATTATACGTATATAGTTATAAATAAATTATATAGATTATTAATATATATTATAATATATATATAATATTAGATATATATATATATTAATATATAATATATATATATTATATATATATATATATTATTATTATTATATTAATTATATTATATATAATATATAGTTTATATATAAATATTATATATATATTAATAGATCGTAAATACTGCAATTAAACCGCAGTTTCAAGTTGTATAGATAATATATAACCTCCTTGAGTTATTCTCACTTACAGAGTAATACGTATTTTGTTTATCTATTAAATATATTAATATATATATATGATATAATATATATAATATATATTAATACAAGGCCATAATGGTAAATTTTCCTTTCTTAAATTACACTTAAGTGTAATATAATCTTTAGCTATTATCCATTACCTATATAGCTGCGTGCATCCGGATTTAAAAATTTTACTGTAATTTTTATAATATCATATAACAAATATTCAATTTTTGATTATATTTCATCAAGTTTATTTTTATTCAATAAACAAACTAGATCTATGCTATCCTTCACTGATTAATTGCGTTAGGCTTTAAAAATATTAAAGGAGTATAATACACTAAATGATTAATCATGAAGCTTATTAAATAAGTAATTCCTTGAATATATATCTCGTTGTCCCCTTAACTCTGTATCTAGATATACTATAAAATAAATAAAAATTGATATTTTTATGACCTCTTAGATATAGCTGGCAATCTTTATTTCTATCATTATTAGTGTTCAACTACTAATATATAAGAAGTTGGTTAGTGATACTATAATTCGTAGCTTTTACTATCATTCTGATTATCTTACTTAATAAGTAATCTTTTATTATAGGTATATTAATTAATATTACAAAGATTGGTTTTTTTATACTTTTTTGTTTTATTTATTTTTTTATATAGGCTAATTTTTCCTCAAATATACAACCTGCCTATAACATTATTTTATGTTTATCAATATTTGGTCTTTCATTGCCAGAGTATAGAGTGTTATTCGAAGGTATTCTATGCAGTATCATATGATATTGTACTCATAGACACTCACTCGATTGATTACAAGTTACTCAATATAATCTAATTTGTTAAAATTCTCACTGGTGCCTTGCGATTTCTGTTACTAGTATGAAGGTGATTTAATCTAATATGGTGAACTGGACGCTTTGTATTGTAATTCCACGTTACTAATAATTCAGTGTTACTTTATGTTAGTGAGATATGTTTAGTCACTTATGACGCTTTACCTCTCTATGTGAACTATCCATTGTAAATCTCGATCGCTACTAATTTCTCGTTCTTGTATCTCTCACATGGCTCAGATGCTTGGTTCATATTTGATATAGTGTTTTTATATAGTACATGTATATTAATGCCAGGCTATTTTAATAAATGGATACATCTTATAGCGTGGATAAATTTCTATAAAATTAAGAAATGATAATAGATAATATTATAATATACATAAATACATCATCAATAATAATAATAATATATCCGATTCCGGGATAAAATATGGCCAACACAAATTTTACTAACATATATGATTTATTCCTAATCGACTTAGATATTTCTTATGCTTGGATTGGAGTGAATAATTAATGATATATAATATTATATAGTATAATGAGATATAGTATTTAATATAGATCAATACATGTGTTAAGTTCTTATATGCTATTGAAAATCCTTCAATAAATAAGCGCAACTCTAAGATATATAAACATTATAATCAACTATATTTTTCATTTATTAACATACTACCACAGTGTAAAGATAGTATAAGAAAGAAGCTTCGGAAATAATAGTAATGAATAGGGAAAGAGTATTCGTTGAGGCAAAATTACAAAAGGGATATGGCCTCGGAGAAATTTTCACAAAATTATGGAGAAGTGCACTGCTCTTATTTAGAAGAGGTGGTGAATATTAAGGTAAAAAAGCCATAAGAAGAGGCCTGCACACTATACAAGATATAGCGGCCATAGTTAATCCACGTTTATCATTAAAAAGACGAATTGCTGATGTTTCTGATGAGATGTTGTATGACGTAAAGCGCAGAATAAGA
>JABUQX010103976.1:5000-7500 GCA_015478945.1 Trachelipus rathkii
TATATATATATATATATATATATATATATATATATATATATATATATATATATATATATATATATAGTAGTGATAATCACTTTGGAGAACCTTTTTAAGGCCTGTGATTGGCTGTTGGAAATGTGACGTCACGAGGGCCCTTAGGCCTAACCTTCCTTTACTCGTCTTTACTCGGCTTTATTTTTCTTTATTTTTCGTTGTAGTTGTTTTGGTGACTTCGTGCGCTCGCTTTGCCATATAACAAACGCACATACACATACACATACACATACACATACACATACACATACACATACACATACACATACACATACACATACACATACACATACACATACACATACACATACACATACACATACACATACACACACAGGTCTTAACGTCTTGTCTTAGTTATTAATAAATTAATATTTGAAAGGATAGTTTATTATTCAAATTTTTTAGAACGTATTTTGAAAAACGGTTGCAATAAATAAACCTATGGGAATATATATTAGGATTGGTGGGAAACCTCATTTCCTGACATTTCACCTCGAAAGTAGTTCAATATCACCGCACCACCCATTGCCGCTAAGAGTTCCTTCTTTTGAGATGGCCCTAACAATAGATTCAAATAGTATAGTTACCTAAATCATTTTAAATTATTTTAAATTATTTTTTATGGTTCCTGGCAGGGCTGCGGAGCCGGCAAATTTTTTTACGGCTCCGACTCCGGCTCCAGCCTTTTAAAACTAGCCGGCTCCGGCTCCTAGTTATGATTCCTTCTCCATTTACACATGAAATTATTAATTCTTTGTTACTAAATTTTTATGGTATAATGAAATTGCTTGTTAATGACTTTTTTATTTACTTAGAATTAAAATTTTAGAAAATATTTTATAGAAAATAAGATTCTTAAGAAATACAAAAAAGAATTGTTCCTAAATTTTAATATAATTCCTTTTTGAACGGAGAACTGCCTGTACATTTACGTAATTTTTTTTTAAAAAACGAGAAAATTATATTTCAGTTCATCCTAAAGTTTAAAATAATTCCTCTTTGAACTATGAACTGCCTGAACATATGTAATATAATTTTATTCAAAACAGACTTCTTATTAAAAAAAAATCTAATTCGCTTTCTTCCTAAATTTTAAAATAATTTATCTTTGAACTTCCTGAGCATACATAATATAAATTTATTCAAAACAATTGTTTCTTAAAAATAAAACTTCTTCAATAAAATCCTTCTTTAACGATGTTCTTAGATCCGATTTTATTATTTTTTAAAACACAAAATAAGCTCTCAACATTCAATTTACTAGGGGGCAAAGCTGTAATTGTGAAAGCAGCATCTTGAAAAATTTTAGGATAACTAGGGATTGCCTCTTAACTGTCACTTGATCCTCCGTCGATTTTCATTATTCGCTAATGCCTTAATGGAATTCTACTTTGTATTTTTTTAGAGAATTTTTAGGTTGAAACTTTTACTGGTAGATTGTCTTTTTCAATCGCTTTTCCGCAATCTCCAATTGGTCTCCCCAGAAAAAAAAAATTTGGGTTTTTTTGTTTCAAAAAGGTTTTTACTCTTCATCTCTTGGCAAGATACAAAAAGAGGATTTCTGAAAACTGCTGAACTATCTAGACCACGACCCAGATTTCTGATCGATAGTGTTACTCATTTTAATCCTAGCTCATAAAGAGTATTGCTAGCTTCAAATACAGATATATTCATATGAGGAAGAATTCCTGAAACCTGTGGATCAACAAAGATGGCCGACAAAAATATTTTGTGGTTTTTCAGATAACTTTCTTTCCGTTCTTTGCCATGGAATTCTTTTTATGGTCCATTTGCTAAAACTCTGTCTGTATAAAATATTTTCCTCCACCCAAGAGGTCTTCTGATGAAGTATTTTTTGTTATGTAAAGTGTGTGGTGTTTTAAATAGATTCTTCGAATGGTTTTCGATTTGTTCCACTTGACCACTACGCGAGGATAATTTCAGGAGTACCGGCAGTCATCATACTAATATAGTCTTTTTAACATGCAGAAGCCTTTCGAGGCTATAAGACCATGTACTTCCGCAATCTTGTCTGCTGATCTAAAGAATTGCCCACTTTTTCCAGATTGATGCTTTAGAACCTTTCCATTAATTTTGGGGTGCGTGCTGCTTTTGCTATTGTCTCGACTTGCTTATAAAGATTTGCTGTATGAGTATTGCGGAGACAATCACGCACTGGCTAACAGTAAAGTATATAACTCCACCCTCACCGTATGTAACAATTGTTAACGTCATCTGGAACATAGCTCTTTTCATAGTCTTTATCAATATCAAATCTGAAAAACAACTATACTTCTTTTCGTTTGACATTTCAACTTAAAATCAGTATCACATTCTACCAGCTTCGCTCTTCCTCATCCTCATTCCTTATTTAATTTTTCAAAGTCGGTACTGATAACATTACTTATGCGTATCCGTAACTAAGGCGAGTGAGCTCGCAAGTGCTAATATTGTATTT
>JABUQX010103976.1:17500-25000 GCA_015478945.1 Trachelipus rathkii
ATGAATTCACATAAAAAAATCGAATGCACATCAGACACTTGAGAAATGTTATTGTTTGCACTACACATTTAAGAGTCCATGCTTTGACTACAAAATAATAATGATAATTTGCTTCAAGGTCTTACTTTTAGTAAATTAAAAAGGAATTTTTTTTATTAAACAAAAAAATGACAAAATGTTCATTTATTGTAAGATTTTTATATATTGCTATTATATTTTCCAGTTGTTACAAATAAATAAAAGGTAATTAACTAATTATTTCTTTAGCAAAGATGAAATATAAGAGAATTCTATAACGTTAATTAATAAGGTTCTATATATTTTATATCAGTTTATTTAGAAAACCTATGCATATATATAAGTATATATATATAATAATATATATTATATATATATATAACTATATATATATGACTTTAATATATATATATATATATATATATATATATAATATATATATATATATATATAGTATATATATTATATAATGTATATATAATATATATATATATAATTATATATATATAATATATATATATATATTAATATATATATATAATACTATATATATATATATATATAGTATTGAGTAAATATAATAAGAAATTTTTTTTATTTAAACAAAAAATTTTGCTTGTTTATAAATTGTAATTATTTTAAACAAAGCTATCATTTTTCAGTTGTAAAATAAAAAAAAGGTAATTAACTAATTATTATTTCTTTAGCAAAGATAAAATATAAGAGAATTCTATGACATTAATTTATAGAGGTTTTAAATATCTAAAATTAGTTTATTTAGCAAAATTAGGCATATATATATATATCATATATATATATATATATATATATATATATATAATAATATATATTAATATAATATATATATATCATATATATATATAAATATAATAATATATTATAGTAATATATATGATATATATATATATATATATATATTATATATATATATATATATATATATAATATATAATTTAATTATATATACTTATATATATATATATAATAATATATATATAATATATATATATATAGTATATAATATATATATATATATATAAGGCTATATAGTATAATATATATATATATTATATATTATTTATATAATTATATCTATATATATATATATATATATATATAGGCCATATATATAATATAGTATATATATATATATAAATATATAATATTTATTATTATATATATATATATATATATATATATATATATATATATATATATATATATATACATATATATATATATATATATAGTATTATATATAATATATGATATATATCTATTATATATATATATAATATATATATATACCTAGTATATATATATATATTATATATAATAATATATATAATATAGTATATATATATATATTATATATATTATATTATAATATATATTATATATATATATATAGTATAGTATATATATGAAAAGAATTGGAATCGGAATCGAAATCGGAATCGGCACTTTTGACTGGTATCGGTATCGGAATCGGCATCGGCTGGAAATTTGAATATATATATATATATATATCTATATTATATATATATATATATATATATATATATATATATATATATATATATATATTTATATATATATATATATATAATATATATAATATTATATATATATTATATATATTATATATATAATATAAAACAGAAGTACTACTAAGTTTTGATGAAAGAAAATTCATCGTAAAGCTCAATTGGACACACGTAAACACCATAGAAATGCAAAGACATGTTAGAAGACGGTTTTTCACAAGGTCCACCAATGATACTAACCATTAATTGCATCCGGGCGAAGTTTGAAACAAATGAAACTGTACATTACATTGATAAGGGGCGTTCAGAAAGACCCTTGTCATTAACCTTCCCCGGAAAATAACAAAAATTACTGAGTACCCTTTACCGATACCACATAGAAATCTGTACGACAAATGACTCATGTGACATGAATTTCAAAATCAAGCTCTCATCGCATTTTGAAGCGTGTTCATTGGAAATGTTAAATTCCAACATTCATTCACGATCTAAATGAAGAAGATCCTGACAGGAGAGTTGAATTTTGTGAGTGGTACCTGGGTATATGTCAGGAGGATGCAACATTTTCATCCAAAATTGTTTGAAGGTATAAAAGAGCTGCTTTGAATTAAATGACTCAATTAACGGACGTAATTGCATTTACTTGCTCTTGAAAATGTTACTATGGACAACCATGTGAACTTACCAGGGGTTACACTGCTGTGTGGGATGTTAGGTATCAGTATCAACAGGGTATCGTATTGCCATTCTTTTTTCACCGAACTGTACTGGGGAAGTTTACCTAAACATGCTTATTTGGTGACGAAGAGATTTACTTTCAGCAAGATGGTACACATCTCTACTACCATCGTGATGAAAGGGCCTTTCTCGATTAAACTCTTCCGAACAGTTCGATTGGTCGAAGAGGGAGTGTTGGATTCCCCGCTCGTCCCCAAGACCTCACTCCAATGTATTTCTTTTTAGGGTCAAATTTCAAATATAAAGTTCACTTCTTTAAAACCAGCAAGAGTCAATTAGCTGAAAGTGGAAATTGAAAGACAATGTCTCGCCGTTCCAAATGAAATTATTCGTGCCGCTGTTGAATCCATTAGTCAGCGGTATCGGCTGTTGTTTTGGAAAGCGGTGGTATTCAGTTTGAACATTTGCAAACATGCATTTATTCATTTAACCGCTAATCTTGTTTCTATGTCAATAAGCAATGTAGCTATTGTCATTTAAAGAATAAGTTATTTATTTTTTCACTCCTCCTCTCTCTCTCTCTCTCATCTTCTCATCTCTTTCTATATATTATACCTATTATATATATATATATATATATATAAATATATAATATATATAATATATATAATATATATATAAATATATATATATATATATATATATATATTTCACCAATGCTCCTCGAAGTAAAAACACCATTTTCCCTCCTGTCGGTAACTCTGACCACAATCTCGCAGCTCATAATTATAATAATTTCTCTCCAGCAGCTCCACCATGCCCTAAACATCCTGTTTTGACTCAGAAGACGATTCGGAGTCTGTTTTTAAATTAGGGACCTTAATCGCCGATGTGATGAACAGGTTCATTCCAATTTCAATTAAATCTTTTTCTCCCCAAAATTCATGGTTCGATAGCACCTATCCCAGTATCATTCAGGAGAGAGATGTTGTGCATCTGGAATGGAAAAACTCTCGTTCATTCTTACTAATTTTCATTCTACTCGGAATCGTTGCCGGGATATTATTCGATAGACCAACTATACTTACATTTAAAGAAAGTGAACCAAATTCCTTGGTTTTCCTACTGATAAAGATTTCTGGCCTTTTGAAAAAAACATCACTTAAAAATTTTTCAAAATCTGGCTTTCCTCCACTTATTAACCAATTATTATCAACCTATTCTCTTCGGTCTTCTTTTTATCTAATTTCACCATGAACGGTTCTAGAATACTATCCCCTACTTCTTCTCCACTCAGGTATCCCATGTCTCTTCCTGTGATTACACAAAATCGAGTGAGTGAGATCCTGAGATCTATGAACGTCTGAAAAGCTATTGGCCCGGAAGGCATTACTTCTCGTGTTCTGAGGGAGTATGCCTTTGTGCTGACCCCTGTTAGTTTAGCTCTACTTTCTATGTCTTAATAATAAAACTTTTAAGCGCTCATATGTCCAGCCGATCCCGAGAAGGGTAATCGCTTTGGTCTTTCCATTGCCCTTTACATCCTATAACTCTCACTTGAATTCTTTCTATAATATTTAAAACTCTCCTTAAGTCTCATTCCCTTGATTATCTGGAGCTTCATTTCCCTCTTTCAGGTCATTAGTATGGCTTCGGCGCTCTAGGTCAACTGGTGACTTTTCTATCTCACTAATTTATGGTCTTCTGCTCTTTGAAACTATGAGAAGTATTGTGTTTTGACGCTTGAAATATTGAAAGTTTTTGACCGGATATGGTATGTGTCGTTCCTCTCTAAGCTACCTTCCTTTGGGTTTCCTCCCTCTTTTAATCTTCTCTTGTTAAGTTTTCTCTATGATCGCTCAATATCAGCATTCTTTGATGAGAGACCTCTTCCTCCTTTTTTGTTAACTGTGGTGTTCTTCAAGGTTCTGCTCTATCTCCAACTTATTCTTACTTTTCATGAGCGATCTCCCCGGATGCGCTTCTACCTCTGTTCATTCTTATGCCGGTGACGCAAATCTTCATTGTTCTATTCATTTCAAATCTGTTCCCTCTTTTGCATCTAGAATAATCTCTCGTCTTCAGCTTTCCGTTTCTACTCTTGCGAATCTGAATTGGATTTCCCGGTGGGGTCAAAGCACCCTTGTGAAATTGAACTCTTTTTAAAAACTCAACTTCTCACATCTTCCTTTCCAAAACAACTTCCAAGTTCCTGTCTCTTCCGATAGGAAGAGGAAATTGTCTTGGAAACCTTATATCACAACGGTTGCTAAAGTGACATCAAAGAAGCTGGGAGTTATGAACAGGCTGAAAGATTTTTTTCCTTCTCCACAACTGCTATATTTATGTAAGAGATTTATCCGCCCTTATTTGCAGTACTGTTCTCATAGTTGGGGAATCCGACTCTAAATTTCATTTGGATAAGGTTGAGTCTTAGGCTAAAGAGATTATACTATCCCCTACTTTTAAACTCACTTGTCCCTCTATCACCGCAGAGTGAATTTAGTGGACTATTTCTTTTCTATAAATACTACAATGGCAAAAGCTCGAGGTAGCTGAAGTCATGCATTTCATCACCATTGCGCCCCTCTCGTATCAGAAAGGGAGGCTTGCCATCGCATCAAATATGCGTGAGAATTGAAAACTCCCAAACTCGCTCGTTGTGGGGCATGTGAAAATCCTTTTCATCTTCTGCTTAGTCATGTAATTAATATAATTTTCTTTTAAAAACAAGTCTGCGCCCACCTCAGAGTATAACTTTAGGCTTGCGCTTGGGTTGGTGACCTGTATTTTATTTTCTGTCCCCGACTGAAAAAGTACCTAAACCCATAAGTGATGTTAATCTGCAAATATAAATATATATATATATATATATATATATATATATATATATATATATATATATATATATATATATATATATATATATATATATATAGGTAATAACTATTTATATATATATATATATATATATATATATATATATATATATATATATATATATATATATATAACTTCTGCTAACACTTATATATATATATATATAATATATATATATATATATATATATATAACTATATATATATATATATATATATATATGTATGTAGTAATATATATACATATATACTCTTATATATATATATATATATATATATATATATATATATATATATATATATATATATATATATATATATAATAACCTATATATATATATACTTGCGAATACACAAATCACTGTAATATGCGCAATATTTGAATGAATGCTTGCTAATAGAGCAAACTGCACAAGAAATCTAATCTCCAAACGATCTATTTTATTTATTTCTTTATTTTTTTTAAAATAATAAATCAGCGTTTAGTTCTTTGGTTCAAAATCTTTGTGATGAAAATAAACTTTTTCTAGTCTGACTTTGTAATAAATTTTTTGAAAGTTTCTGTGTTTCTTTTGTCCAACTTTTATATTTTTAAACTTCAATTTCGATGAACATACAGGATATATATATATATATATATATATATATATATATATATATATATATATATATATATACTATATATATATATATATATATATATATATATATATATATATATATATATATATATATATATATATATATTTTTATATATATATATATATATATATATATATATATATATATATATATATATATATATATATATATTGTTTCTATAAAAGAGAATAAAAAAATGTAACATTGATAGCAATTCCAAAAAGAAAAAAAAAGATATCAGTTTATTTAAATAAAAAACTCTTCATCTTGATCTCTTAACATCAAAATGATTGAAATCATCCTCCGCTTGTATTGTGTAGCTATAATGAACGCTCATTAGAGTCAGTTCTGTTAGGCTTTCTTCTCCTGTAGAAATGAAAAAGTATATTTTGAGCTTTTACAAAATATATATATATATATATATATATATATATATATATATATATATATATATATATATATATATATATATATATATATATATATATTTTTATATAATTATATATATATATGTATACTGCTTTATATATATATATATATATATATATATATATATATATATATATATATATATATATATATATATATATATATATATATTTATATATATATAAAAATATATATATATATATATATATATATGTATATATATATATATATATATATATATATATATATATATATATATATATATATATATATATATATATATATATATATATATATTAATAGATATATATATATATATATATTTATCTTTTGTGGTGAACGTTCCGAGAGAGGTAAATTCTAAAATCCTTAACAATTCAAATGTAATTATATATGATCAAATTTATTTACAACGTTCGTGAAATTTATAATATCGACGGAATGAGTGACTTTACCAAGATTAGTAAGTATGGATCTATGACTCGCGAACTTGCTCTCTAAACTGGTTTGAAAAATCATCAAGGAAAGAAATTGTAATTGCCCTATATCTTTTCATTTTACATTGATTCTCACATGAGGCATTCTCATTTCTTCATTAACAGAAAGCAGAAATTCTGTTGCAACTTCCAAAATGTTTGAAAATGTTTCATCGATGTTTGCTTGAAAATCTTTCAAAACAAACCTTTCAATATGATTAAGAGCAGTTGCTGTCACTAATTATGGAGACTGTAATGGAAGAGTGAAAGAGAATAAAATGTAGTTCATAGTGGAAGAATGAAAAAGAATATAGTTGAGGTCGTAAATAAACTTATAACAAATATACTTTTGATTACAGGTTTCAAAACATCTGAGTTTTATAAGAAAGTTTAATATCTTCATCCATTCAAGCTCCTCTAAAACTTCAACAAATGCTTTAAAAAATTCTCTAGATCGTAACTTTCCACCAAACTTGTTTCTCCCATTCGTGTGAGTTTTGTCCATTTTGTGTCTGGGAAATTCTCTCCTATTTTTTCCTATTAAAATAGTCGCCTTGGTTATCTAAAATAATACCTAGTTGCATTCGCTGTGCCATAAAGTTTCTAATGTGTTGTACTTCACATGGATGTGAACAGCAATGAACATATAACGCCGCTGAATATTTTCGACAGCTTAAACACCTCTAAAACTTTTCTTCATTGCTTCTGCACCATCATCATATCGTTGTCCAATCAGAAAGTCACTATTTATTTCAGTGTTCGTAGTATTATAGAGATTCTCCTTTAATGCTTTCAACAGCCACTTAACCT
>JABUQX010103976.1:35000-38965 GCA_015478945.1 Trachelipus rathkii
GTCATGAAGAGCTGAATTATCTTGTGCGTGATTTACACTTGTCAAAACAGGAAGCTGATCTCCTTGATTCAAGGTTAAAGGGATGGAATCTTCTCCAGAAAGAGACTAAAGTTTGTTTTTATCGTGACATGCATTGTGGTTTTGAAAAGTTTTTTTCACTTGAGAACGGCATAGTGTACTGTAATGATGTATTTTCTGTTATGGAGGAATTTTGCCACATATATAACAAGCAAGAGTGGCTCTTGTTTATTGACGCTTCAGAAGTAAGGTTGAAATCAGTTTTACTTCACAGTGGTAATGTGTTTCCCTCTGTTCCTCTTGCACATGCACCTTACATGAAGGTAACATATGAGAGTAAGAAACTTTTGTTGCAAAAAATTAAATACGAGGATCATAAGCGGAATATATGTGGTGATGTAAAGATCGTGTCACTTTTACTTGGAATGTAGCCAGGTTATACCAAATTTTCTTGCTTTGTTTGTGAGTGGGACAGTCGGGATAAGATAAATCATTATAAGAAGAAAGTGTGGCCACAACGATCTCTGACTCTAGGACAAAAAAAATATCACTAACCCTCCCCTTGTTTATTCTCATAAAATTTATCTGCCTCCTTTCCATATTATGCTAGGATTAATGAAAAAATTCGTCAAAGGTATAGATAGAACTGGCAATGGATTCACATATTTAAGAACTCAATTTCCAAGAATAAGTGAAGGTAAAATCATTTAAAGTATTTTTATTGGGCCACAGATTAGGGAGCTGATGAACGACCAAAAGTTTGAAGAAGAACTTAATGATGTTGAAAAAACTGCCTGGCTGTTATTTAAGAAAGTTTATAGAGACTTTTAGGGGAACCACAGAGCAGAGAACTATTCTGATATTGCGAAAGAGCTACTGACAGCATACAAGGTCTTGGGATGAAATATGATCCTAAAAATCCACTTCCCCGATCTCACTTGGACTTCTTCCCTGAAAATCTTGCGGTAGTCAGTGACGAACGTGGCGAGAGGTTTCACCAGGACATTCTGAGCTTCTACATTATGTTGGCTTATTACTGTTGGTCACGAAAAAGCTAAATACCATCGAAAATCATAGGCCTCTACATTTTAAAGTTGAGTTTTAATATAAAATTAGCTCGATTTGCAAATTTATTTAATACATTTATTTCAAAATTTAGATATGCAATTCCAGAAAAACTCTGGGTGACAGAAAAATAACTGAAAACATATTTAAAATCAGAGGGGAAAAATGGCATAAAATTCACCTATTTCAGTTTGTGGGGCAAAATCATTATGAAATTTTGTTGACCAGTGTAATCATCTTGATTACATTTTGACAAGTCATAGTCATTATGCAGAAAATACGGTTAAAATAAAAATCAGAATAAGGACTAAAACATTTTAAACACAAACCTTAAAACAATGATTTTAATATCCTAGAATATGGTATTATTACGTAATACCAATAATAATAATAATAATAATAATAATAATAATAATAATAATAATAATAATAATAATAATAATAATAATAATAATAATAATAATAATAATAATGATAATAATAATAATAATAATAATAATAATAATAATAATAATAAAAATAATAATAATAATAATAATAATAATAATAATAATAATAATAATAATAATAATAATAATAATAATAATAATAATAATAATAATAATAATAATAATCATAATAATAATAATAATAATAATAAAAAATAATAATAATAATAATAATAATAATAATAATAATAATAATAATAATAATAAAAATAATAATAATAATAATAATAATAATAATAATAATAATAATAATAAATAA
Organism: Trachelipus rathkii; assembly: GCA_015478945.1. Taxonomy (NCBI): domain Eukaryota; kingdom Metazoa; phylum Arthropoda; class Malacostraca; order Isopoda; family Trachelipodidae; genus Trachelipus; species Trachelipus rathkii. The sequence goes on from JABUQX010103976.1 coordinate 36,831, forward strand.
TAATAATAATAATAATAATAATAATAATAATAATAATAATAGTAATAATAATAATAATAATAATAATAATAATAATAATAATAAAATAATAATAATAATAATAATAATAATAATAATAATAATAATAATAATAATAATAATAATAATAATAATAATAATAATAATAATAATAATAATAATAATAATAATAATAGTAATAATAATAATAATAATAATAATAAGAAATAATAATAATAATAATAATAATAATAATAATAATAATAATAATAATAATAATAATAATAATAATAATAATAATAATAATAATAATAATAATAATAATAATAATAATAATAATAAATTTTTAATATTATTTTTTAAAATAAGCCTTAAAAGAACATTATCCTTGTTTTGGGAATTTATTTACACAATTTAATGACGGCTATATTGTGGAATAATGCTTTCTCTTTTGCCTGAATATACTCTTAAAATAATGAAGGAATATTTCGAGCTTTGTTCCTCGGCTAAAATATCATTTTTCAGAGGCAAATTTCAAATTGAAAACAAAATATTAAAATGCGCTATATATGCGAATATATATATATATATATATATATATATATATATATATATATATATATATATATATATATATATATATATTTATACTCTTATATGTTTTTATTATATATTTATATATATTTTTCTAAATATATATATGATTATATCTCTTTATATATATATATATATATATATATATATATATATATATATATATATATATATATATATATCTTATATATATATATATATGCTATATAACTGTATATATGCTATATGTAGCCTGCTATTATGTATGCTATATGTTACATAATAACAATATGTAATATATATATATATATAATAACATATAATAATATATGTATATGCTACTCTTATTTATGTAATATATATGTATATATGCTTAATATATATATATATATATAATATATATATAGATTTCTATATATAGCATATGTATAATATAATATATATATATATATATATATATATATAATAATAATATAGATAATCTATTTTTAGGTATATATAAGAAATAAATATGTTTAGATATATATATAACAGCAAAATTTGCTAATAATAATAATAATATATTTTTTTATTTACTAACTATATATATATAATACATAAATAACCAATAATGATAATATTTATAATAATAATTGAAATAATAATAATAATAATAATAATATTTATATATATATGAAAAATATATGTTATGTCCCAAAAGTAAGTGTACTGATGTCGTATTTAATTATGTATTGGACTTACCTGAAATTACAAGTTATCTCCTTCGAAGTATGACCCTTGGGAGGTTACACAGCGGTTCCAACGTTTCTTCCACTGTTCATAGCAGTACCGGAAGTCATTTTCCTGAAGTGTGTTTAGTTCACGTGTTACAGTATTTTTTGTTTTCCATCGTCCCAAAATGATGATCCTTCAACTTCATTTTCAACTTAGGGAAGAGGTAGAAATCACACGGAGCTAGATCTGGGCTGTATGGAGGATGTGGAAGTACTTGAATGTTTTTCTTCGCCAGAAATTCTATAATTGAGAGAGCAGTGTGAGATGGCGCGTTATCGTGGTGCAGCATCCAATCGTCTGCAATGTCTGTTCTGATTCGCTGAACTCGTTTTCGAATAATAATAATAATAATAATAATAATAATAATAATAATAATAATAATAATAATAATAATAATAATAATAATAATAATAATAATAATAATAATAATAATAATAATAATAATAATAATAATAATAATAATAATAAATTTTTAAAAAGAAAGAAATATAAAAATGATATACAGGAGATTATCCGATTTCGAAGATGTAGTTTTTAAGATCGACGTAAATTACGATTTGTTCTTTAAGCGTAAGAAAAACGGCGACGATTATTTTACGATCGAAACTTTTGAAAACGATAAAAGAAATAATTTGCACGTGAGCCGGGAATGTTTGGTGTCAATTTTAAGACACTTGAACAATTCTTATAAGGATCGGGAGAGGGGGGCGTTGGAATTCTTTGTAAAAGAAACCGAAGCGGCTGGAAAGAAAACAAAATCGGAAAACCTAAAAAAGGTTGAAAGACTACAA
>JABUQX010103977.1:0-10000 GCA_015478945.1 Trachelipus rathkii
AGTATATATACACTATATAGATCAATAAACTTTGAATTTCCAAAATCTAAAGACATATATATATATATGTATAAATTATATAATCAATAATTAACTAATTAATATATAGTCTATCTTTCTCACTTTTATTTATAATTACAGTAACTTAAATAATAATATATTATTTTATCATATTAATCTATATATGTAAATATATGTATCTGATAATTTTAAATAGAAATTATCTTTATGATAATATAATATATTTATATATATATTATATATAATAACAAATCAAACTGACTATTGCATCTAATTGATATATGCTTCTTTTAGTTCGAAACTGACTCTTGCAATAATCTAACAAACAAAGTAACAATTACACCACGCGAATTGTATAGTTTTCTAGCCATTTGATAATAATTTCGATAATAACAGCGTCCTGCCGTTTAGCATGTTATATGATATAATATCATGTGTATGGTTGGAGACTAGACATTTAAACTATATGGCAACTGTAACCGACAAAAGAGTTTTATAATAAAAAAAGAGGACAATAAGACGTGAAGGGACATAAAAAATTGTCAAAAATAGTTATTAATGAATTGAGCGCCTCTTGGTCCGTACTACGATCAATGTAAATAGCGGGACATCGCACACAGATAATATCTTTTATTTTTACTGTTAGTAACTAGCAATAGAAGCGATCTGCTTATTTATAATATCAGATTATATGTATTTCGCAATTGCCATGGCGCGGGATGAAATAATACAAGAACACGCTTCCACTAAGCGACATAACAAACTGGAAGTATCTGAGAGAAAGAGCTTTCTGTTCCGTGTGTTATAGTCAGTCTATTTTATATGATACTTTCGTACCTAACTCTATTCTTATTACTAAAATCTTCTCTGTATGAGCGATGCCTAAATGATTTAATGGAGAGATTATCCAGGGGTGTGCTCTCGAGTTTTCTATTTGTGATCAGCGTTCTTCATTTGTAGGTCTCGTTGGTAAGACTGAAAAACAGTTTTTTGTCGATGTGAATTGTAAGGGTGCATTATCGTGCCCTTTTGTTTGGAGGTACACTGAGCTCGATCTATAAAATCAAAACAAACAAAAAAAGTTATATCTGTCTTAGGATCAGTGGATGAAAAGATATACAATCTGCTCATAAATGAATTAATATAACATACTATGGCCACTAGGGATACAATAAGATCTTCTAAATCGGCGATGTGGCGTTGTGAAATTAGGTAAACGAGGGGCTAACGAACATCACTAAATTTGAAATTATTCTGCCTAGTAGCGTGAATTAATTAAATTTATTCCTAAACATCAACGTTTTTGAAGAGTTTTAAAACTCACCACTACACATAAATAATCAATCAGGACTGAAATGACTTAGAAATAAAGGAGCAGGATAAAATTAATAAATAATTGCCATCTTGCATTACAAACATCCTACTATTAGTATAATATTTTACATATATATTAATAATTTTAATAAATTTAATTTATTTTCTGATAAAAAAATAATTAATTCACATAACCAAAACCACTGACTAGCTATACATAAGCACTTGTTCACAAGATCATACTATTTAATACTGTTTGATAACGATACAAAATATAATTTATTTTAGGCTTACAATGAGACTAGATCTTGAATACTAACATTAATCATTGATCACATTACGTTAAATATTTTCCATTTGAACTGTTAATTGAGTGTCAGTCTTTATTATTATGTTATAGCTTTTACTCTTCTGCATATTACAAATTTGTAGGTCCACAATGGAAGGTACGTAATTAAATGTTATCGATTCAGCAAATAATTTAGGGTTTGATCAAACTTCACGAGTTAGTGGTTAGCTGGTGCGGTTATACAATTCCAGTATAACTGGTGCGGTGCGTGTGCCAGGTGCGACAAATAAATGTCTCTGCCAACACTACATGCAGATGTTAACGATTGTAATTTTATTTTAAAAATTAAAGTACACACTATCACGGGTCAATATAAGCCACTATTCAAAGGATGAGGAATCTATCTCTATGGTAATTTCTAACCTAGGAAGATCCAGAACTAGGATTTCGAGAACCCTGACGACCTATATATATTGCCATTCCGACACTCCATCCGATCTACCTTTATGCACACGTTATATACTATGTGTTATGATATAGTTATGAGTATGTATGTATGACTGTATATATATGTTTTATTAGTATGTTGATTTTATTCACACCTTGCTCACTTCGCAAAGGTTGGAAATGTTTTACTTTATTCATATTAATTATTATATTATCAGAACAACATGAATGAAACACACTTGAATCAATCGTGATGAATTTTTAATAAAAACACAATTTCATTTAATTGTAAATAAAGAGTTACCGAATTTTTATATAACAAAGAAGACTACAAAATCGATATACTATTTTTATTCTAAGAAAGTTACCGCTAACCTCATATGGCATGCCTATTACTAGTATGGAATACACTTACTAGATATAGTGATAAGAACAACTGAAGACTTATACGATACCAAACTACCTAATACTTGCCTACACGATCTCAACGTTCAACCGTCTTCCAAAGATGATATACTACCGTCTAACTATATCACTATGATTATTGATTTTGTATATTCGATGTGGTGTAAATAAATATGAGTTATCCTATAATCATCTCTAAAATATATTGTAAATTTCCTTCATTAAATTAGTCTTTACAATCTTCCTCTCACTAACTCTCAAAAGTCAACGGATACTCTCTCTCTCTCTCTCTCTCATCTCTCTTCAACACTTCACTTTCTCTTATTTGCGTGTATTTAGCTGAGCTTTCATTCATCATCATCTCTCTCTCTCTTCTTCTCTCTCATTCTCATAGATTCTCTCTGTATAAAATTACGTATAAATATATTAAAAGTTTTAATTGAAAGTAGATAAGAAAGTATCTTATAGTGAGCGAGTGAGTTCATTGAATCTAGACAATACAACGTAGAGAGAAGAGAGAAGGAGTGAGAAGTGAGAGAGAGTTAGAGATGCGAGAGAATAGAGTGATTCATGGTCTTTTGGTTTAAAGAATTCCACCAAATTGATATGCCCGGAAGAATAAGGTATCGTATAGAATAAGTATGAATTTATCCAATTTTACACACACGTACAACAATATCATATGTATAATTAATACTGTTGTGAATGCTATAAACGGTGTAGAGTTTAGACGTAGGCAACAGGGTTATGGTTTATACTCATAGATTGATAATCAAACTATAGTAAATTATATTTCCGTACTAACTAAATATGAGGCCACTGCTCATAGAGGTTGTGCTAATCCACACAATGAATATAATATAGGTCAAATTTATGAACGTCTTTCTTTTAAATTAACGAAATTGCTTTCAAGAGTAATTAAACGTTTCAGTTGTATTTATCATCATCTTGATTTGAAGCGTGTCATATTCAGTGTGTTCATTTGATAAACACTTAGTTAAAATTATTTAAGAGCAACATTTCCACCTTTGCGAACGCAAGTGTCAAAACAATTCAACACGAGATCATTACAACACTTTAATCATATCAGCAATACTTTATTAGACAACAGAAAATAAAAAATCTATACTAACGATCAACCAGTCTAGTTGGACGCCTCAACACGCAACAGTAGAATGAGAACGTCTCGCATGGGCAGGAATCGCGAGGGTTCGATAATCCTAAGAATGTCGATGATATCCTAGGGTAGAAATTCCAATACGCACCCTAGTAGAAGTCCCTCCTTGATAGGGCCTATGCGCTGACGTTGTGAATCTTTAATCGTTTACAAGAAGTAAATATTGTACAAACATATCATTGCATTAAGTGTTGGACAAAAGCATATTTGCGACGCACCCGTCACCGCGTACCGTCACCAAGGTATATCTCGTGAAATTAAGTCTACAGTGTAGCCGAGAGACACTCACACTTCGGTGAGTTGATGCAATCACATAAAATTTTGTATAGAATTCGAATCATTTAAAATTGACGCAGACATAGTTGGTCCTACTATAAATTTAATATGCAAGATGTAGATTATAATGCAACATATAAAAAATAACTTTGACACCATCTTAACGATATTATCTACAAGGTGAATAGGTAACGTAAATGTATCAAGAGAATTATATAGATCACATAACAGAGTGAACTTTCTGTTCAGAGGATAAACCCTAAAGCAACTTTATCATCTTCAAGTAGGATAACATACTATAAACAGTATAGTTAGTACTTGCTCAAGATAAATAAAATACATATTCGAAATATATTAAGAGTTTTGGTTTGATATTATATTTACTAAACATCAAGTTTTCTAACGAGTATATTACACATATTATTAGATGTAAAATAATTGACAATAGATGTTTGTAAAGCAAGGGCACCATTTTATTTTATCGCCATCCTTTTTTCTAAAAAGCATTCAGTAGTTGATTTGACATTATGTTCGTGGTGAGTTTTTAAAACCTCAAACAAGTGTCTTTAGTGAATAAAATAATATTCACGCACCAGGCAGAAATAATTTCAAATTTAGTGATCGCGTTTGGCCCCTCGGTTTACCTGATTTTCACAGCGCCATGATCAATTTTATCCATAATGGCATGCGATTGTACTCTGTTATTAAGAACCAAGTTTTACATACTCAACAGAGATCTTACAGAGCACGATAATCATTTTTTTGTTTGTTTGTTTTACTAGAGACCCTTTCTTCTTTTACTCGTCCATATATGACACGTGTCGCACAGACTAAAACAAAAAACTTGCCTTTAGCTAACCTACGAAGCTCAGAGGAAAGTGTAACCCCACCTGCACGAGAAGCACCGTTATTAACTCTTCCTATTAACATCATTAGGTCACTCACTACCAGGTTATGAAGGGATAACAAATTTGGTGAATAACAGTTAAGAGGTAAGCTAATCACAGAGCAGAATAAGTTTCAAATATTAATTTATGCTGATTGACACGTAGATATTTATTTTAATTACTTCATGGTCTGAAATGAGATTAACCCCAACACAATCTGAAGAGTCCAATTTGCATGGACCTGTAAATCGGGTGGTTTGTAAGGTGGAAATAATTGATTTTGAGCAGTTTTTTGGTATGACCACACAATCTCCACACTTCCTACTCAACATTCTGCAAGTCTGTAAGGTGGGCCGTTTGTAGGTTTAAAGTGAGTGAGATTAAATTCGATGGGAATTGCAAAAGATTATGCATAACACAAGATAAAAATGCAAAGAATCGAGAGAATTGGTAAGTAAAAAACAGTTCACAAGCCAATAGCAGAAAGAATAAAAAACAGAAAAGACAATAATAGAACTCAAGACCTCATATAAATTTTTTTAATAAATAATATAAAATCGTAATTATTCTATTATAAAATATGCTTAGGGGGACCTACTTAATTTATAAACCTTGAATAGTTATGAATAAATATAGGAAACATAAATTTTTGATCAAATGATTTGATATATATATATATAATATATTAATAATTCAATACATATATATATAATACATTATATTATATATTAATAATATTATAATATTATATATAATAATATATATATAGTATAATAATATTATATTATCATATAAATATATAATATATAATTAATATATTATATTATAATAATATATTATTATAATAATATATATATTATAATCTAATACCGTTTTATAAATATGGAAGGAGCACAATCTGTAATATCTACATTCCATAATAACATTTGCTAAACTAGAGAAAGCAATAATATAAAGTGGAGTGTCCAGTACAAAGGCTGTGATATCGCAAAATAAAAATGGCGATAATTATTCTATATTCTTCTTCTCTTTTAGTAGTTTTCATATTATATTTTTTTTGTCTCTTTTATGATTATTGTAATAATTATTATAATATTATATTATCTAGTTCTAATACGATTTTTATATAAGCAATGAGAAGTTAACTCAACGCACTTGCCTATTATGCGAGAAATTTAAAACAAATTAAGACATGGGTAACCTCACTATTAACATCCACTGTAACAGTGACTCGCGAGCGAGCGATGAGTGAGAAGCTGCGGACAACCAACAAGACAAGACAAATACACAATTATTATCAGACGAGGCGGTGAGGAAAATGCATATAGTCTGATTTATGAACTTTGTTGATGCGCATTAAGATATAATACTGTACTCTGAAAGAGAACTACAATAAATCGAATCACACCTACTTTCTATATGCAGCTACACAAAGGAGTAAATAATTAATTATAATGAGAGAAATGATTCATGATTTAGGTTTCGGCGAGTTTTGCTGTTAAGGTATACTACAATTTATAAATATATAAAGAAGATATGGATAACCACTGCAAAAAGTGACATTAAAAATACTGAAAATATTAGTGCATGCTCGAATACTATAGCATAAGATAATACACCATAGAAAGCTATAGAATAATCTATACAAAACATTGCGCTGTCTATAAAGTGCGAAGTATAAACGCTATTATCTAAAGAAAATACCGTGAGCGAGGCGAAGTCAGAAGGTTAGTAATACAAAATACCGAATAAATGATAAGATTGCTTAAATAATTGATATAAATTCTAATAAATTATCCCAAATACCTTTATTTTACTAACTCGGTATACAATCAATCTAAATAATGCAAGATATTAGAATTAGGGGTAATTATAGCATATAATATATAAAAATAATATAAATTATATATAATAATATATATTATATATATGAAATATAAAAAAATATATATAGAATGAGTGATAAGAAATTTGAATTATAATAGAGGAATATATATAATATATATATCTATATATATATATATATATATATACATTATATATATATATTAAATATATATATAAATATAGTTATTATATATATTAAATATATTACTAATTAATAAATTTTATAATCATCTTAATTTAGAATTTAGGTATCAATAGATATATATGATAAAATAAAAATTTAGAAACCGCATCAACTGCATATTTTGAAGTATATAAAATTAGTAAAAGGTATTATAAAAAAAAATAAGTAAGTTGTAAATAGTACTAGTTTGAAGAATATCTAAGTAAACATCTATTTTCAAATATCATGTATTTGGCTATAGTTTCGGAAATTTATTCACAAAGCTTGCACTTGTAACAAAATCAATTTTTACTATAAAAATATACTATAATACCAACTATAACTTTTCTAAATACTTATATAATAATTATATTCATTATTATTGAATATTATATTTTTTATTATTTATTTTCACTAGAAAGTATTTTGAGGTATCAAAGATGTGTATGATAGGTCTGACTAGAGATTAGCTATAATATTATAGTTTTACATATAATATCCTATGAATGAGTATATATTATCTTATATATTAATATATATAATATATATTTTCGAAAATAAATAAAAGCTAAAAAAACATATGAATTATTTGTAATAATATATTAAATTAGTATAATATATAATATAAATATATAATATATATATATATGTAATATATTATATATATAACTATATATATATTATATATATATATATACTATATATATTATTTATAGTATAATATATATAATATAATAATATTAATATTAATATATAATTCATATAATATATAAACTATTTATATATTATAATACTTATATAATAATATTAATAATATATATATATATATAAATAGCTCTAATTATTTTCTAAGCCTTATTGTTTATAGGATAATATAACTATTTTCAACTAGGTGCTACAAGACATTAATTATATATATATAATATATATATATGTATATGGCATTGAGTACTTATGAATAGAGAGAGTATCACATCATACAATTAATTATCACTATATCTATATACCAAAATTATTAGTAAGAGTAAATACATATAACACACTATATATCAATACAGTATAAACACACTCATTTACCTTATTCGATAAATTCATATATTATTAAATATAAAATATATAACATTATTAATCATATTATCAATAGTTGCTAGTATATATCTCCTATCAGAACTCTGTAAATTAACGAGAATGCCTAAACTAAACAAAGTTGAAATTTAAGATTGCCCCATAGAGATAGCAACGTAAGCACATTTAAAGGTGAAACGGGAATAATAAGTAAACACTAGTCAGAGATATAAATAGACACAAACACACATATATTAGCGAGATGCAATCGGTCGTACATATAATATATTCTATATGCAGAATCTAGTTCAATCAATTTATATATTAAATATATTACTAAGTATAATATATATTAATTTATATATCAACTATATTATATATTTTATATATACTATAGTCTTAATACCTATAATTATATACCTTTAGATACTATTATTGTAAATATACGCCTAATAATTAAATATTTTTCATGATTTAAATAATGAAAAAAATGTAATAAAAAAAAAATATATCTCCATAATTAGGTGAATTTTTCAAGAAAAAGATAATTTAAATTAAGATGTTTTATGTATATGTAGCATTGTTACATTAGAACCTTATCAGTAACTTTGAGCGAGAATAAGTCAAAATACATTTCCCACTAATTTTTTCATATATATACATTTTACAATGTTTAATTATTTTATTTTAATTCATTATTATATATTTAAGAGTAGTTTATCGAAATCTAAAATTTACTGTAGATATCTAACATTATTAACATATGTCCACGTGAGACGGAGTGACATACCAGGAACACTCTGCACTACTAGAAAAAGATATAAGAAAATATATTATATATAATTATATATATAAATACACTAAAACACCCACATTTCTTTAATTACTTTAAAAGTCCATGATCTATTTCGTAGCTGCGAACCAATCATTTAATAAAAGAAACGGCATTGCTCCGATTTCAGAGACTGAGCATAAACAATTATTCCCAGTAGTTTGAACTTAAGACACTATGATGTATCTAAGAGTATCTCTAAGAGTTCACCAAAAGCCAGAGCCCTACAAGCAGACTAAAATTAACCACAGGTTTGCATGATATTCCACATGCGGAGAACCTCATCGGAAACACCTCTTTACCGCTCATACATTCCCGGCAAAGGGTCACATAGACGCAAGACTTTTTTAGACTCAGGACACTTTCAATGGATGAAAATAAGCATGCTCGGCGATGGTACAAATTGGTACATAAACCGGCTTCAGGAGAGATTAATCCGATGGTGAGAGGATATCATCAATACCTGGTAGATATTCCTATTTAAAAATAAGCTGAAGAAAAAATAAGGTTATAACATCTAGTAGTGTACAAGGTCTAAGGAACGCGAGCCCGGCAACAGTAATGTTTAGTCACATGAGAGTTAAAAATCGTATTTCGAGCATCGCATCTTATTTTCTCATCCTACGACAACACATTTAGTCTCCGAAGCAATAAAACCATTACCTATTACGAACATCTGGTGAGCTCCTCTTGGACCAAGAGAAGTAGGCCGCGCCAGAAAAATTTCCGGACGGGACAGAGAAGAATCGAAAAATAATCATGGCAACGTACGCGAAAGGTGCCAGGAGATTATTAACTCTTTTATCGATTCGAGGCTGGGATCCAATGAAACTCTTGTTTAATTCATAAATACATGCGCTTAACGTGGTTTTTACTAAATCCACCTGTGGACAGCTAATGGCTTATCTGTTATAAATAAACTAAATTCCGAATATAACTATAAGCGTATTAGATAATAAATATTCAAGATAAATTATATAACCATAACATTATTGCTATACACTGTAGCTAGCTTTTATAAATAGAATGGTTTATATATTATATATTTTGTAGATACAAATTGAACTACTAACCAATTTACAATAAGGGACAAGAACATATTATGATTATATTATAATATATATTATATACTAACGCTAATACTAAGAAACAATTCAAGCATAGAGAGTATGAAGATTTTTCAGATTTTTCGTGAAGAATTTTTGAGCTTACTGCTTCTATTGTGCGAATGCTAATG
>JABUQX010103978.1:0-17500 GCA_015478945.1 Trachelipus rathkii
AGAGAGAGAGTTAAAATCCACTAGTTTAAAAGACCGTAAATTAGATTTATTTAAGGTCGTTAAGCCAATTACAAGGATGCAACACGAAGCGGGTCCTCTTTGGACATATCCAAAATGGTAGCCTAATGTGGGCCTCGAAGGAGATGCATATACGCGAATAGGAGGGATATGAAAGCAGAGTTCTAAAATAACATACCTAGCCAGCAATACGTGGAAAACTCGTAGTCTTCTATGTAGTGGCGACGCAGTCACCGCACTATAAATGATAATACGGGGGGGATAGCATAAAGGTAATCGATGTATCTTGAATTTAAAATATTTTCGCATTTTGTTGTCAAACTTTCACAAATACAATCTAAATTAAACTGGGTGGAAAGTTAGTTTTTAAAACATAACGTATTTACGACGATTCGTACCATTTTCCAAAAGCAACCCATATACAAAAATATCTAGACGTCAGTTAGCTTGAATGGTCCTTAAATTTGCTGTTGAAAGTAATTTCGAAAGTAGTCAAAATAATTCGGGAACCATGTCTCAGAAAAATAGTTTCAGGAATCAAGTTCTTTTGTATAATTAACATAATGACGAAATTTGTATCCCCTGTCAAAAAAGTTTTAATTAGTGATGTAAAATATGAGAATAAAAAATAAAATTTGTCGTCAATCCAGCAAAGTAGTGATTCTAAGAACTGGGGGGTTGAAACTGTGTAGCTTGCATAACGATATCCAAAATCAAAAAATTATGTTGTCTACATCAACGGGAATTTATATTCTGTGTTTAAGTTAATATTGCACAAAAACTATCATACATGATCTCAGACTTAAAACGAAGAAAGGAGTGTCCCATACCTCCTATAAATATAGGTGAATCTCCTGGACTTCATTACCAACATTTCAATAAAAACATCATGAAGATTTATAAGAAGGACTAAAGGACTGCCATCACTACATTGCAGTCACTTGTTTAATAATAAGTTATATAAATCATGAAAATAATACTTTGAGAAATATATAACTCCTAAAGGCTTTGTCTCAGACATGTTAGTAGATAGTCCTGAACAATTGAATAAATAATTCCAAAGTTCATCTAATGGCACTTATAAATAAAATCTGTAACGCGAAACTGCATATTAATAATATGGCATCTGAAAGATTAACTATTCAATGACGAAAGAAAAATTCCTTACTGTATATTCATTTAGATGTATTCTAAAATGGAACGAAAATTGATAGTTTAATTACAGTAACAATACAGAATAAATGACGGACCGGGGCCTCAGGTATGTTTTGGAATCCGTACATATACCTGGTTTGGCACCCAAGGATAAAGAAAAAAGTCACTAAATCATCATTGTTAAAACATTTAATTTTCTTTACAATCCTATTAATTTATCTCAATAGCACATGAATTTGGCACACTTTCGGTTAGACCTAACTTGGATGTTCAGGAAAGTAAGATACACTATAATGAGTCATTTTTATCCAGACACGACGCCAACCCTGTCTGTTGGGTAAGAATTAATCTGTATTAGAAAGGCTCTTTAAAATTATATGGGGCCAGGCTTGAGTACTCCAGCATTTATGGATAAAAAACGGTCTTTAAAAACACGTTGAAGCCGCTTTTGGGACGTGATCCCTATGGATAAGCATCGGTTGTTGTTAACTCAGCAACGCGGAGTCCAACGTTCGAACCCTCGCTACGAAGAGTAAAATCTCTGTACCTCATTATTTAGGTAATATAAATAATAATATATATATAGTATAATATAATAAATATATATTATAAAATATATGTATAATTAATATATATATATATAATATATATAATTATTAATATAATATATATAATAATTATATATATTAATATATAATATATATAAATATATATAAGTACATAAAAATAATATATATATATAGTATATATAATATATATATATATAAATATAAAATATAATATTTATAAATAGGAGATATTATAAATAAATAATATATATAATTATAAATATATAAAAATATATAATAAGAAAATAGATAATATAATATATAATATATATTATAGAACTATATATATATATAAGTATAAAAAGTCTATTAATAATATACATATAATATATTATATATAATATTATATAATATATATAGATATAGTCATTATATATATAATATATATATTCAGTATATATAATAAATAAATATATAACTATATATATAATATAAAAATATATATTATATTATAATATATATATTAGGTATATAAATATTATATATATCATATATATTATATATAAATATATATATATATATATATAATAAGACTTATAATATATATGAATATATAAGTATAATATATATATAATATAATATTATATATCATATTAGTATATATATAATATATATAAAGATATATATAATGAATATATAATATATATATATAATATATATAACTATTAGATTATCACACCGACTATCACTAATATCAGTATTAATATTATAATAATATTAAATATATATTACTCATACTAGAAAGTAAGTAGAGATTACAGACAATACTTTATATTTTTCCCTGTGGGGGGAGAAAGAATTGCGCACGAGCCCGGCGTAGAAGCGGACTAGAGCCGGGGGAGTAGTTGGGTTGTGCCACTCGAATCTGATTTCTTCCGAGGAAGCTAATGCACTGGAGCGGGTCGAAAGATCGTGAATCGCCGGAAACGCTCTATTTTTGGCGAATGATAATCGATGGAAAATGGAAGTCATAGAAAAATGTGCTGAGGAAAAAGGAAGAGTATTGATGTATTTAGAAAGGCAAAATTTGATTACTCGCTTGACTCGGAAACAAAAATAAAGAAATGTGAAAATGATGGTAAGTTTAATGTGTGTGGCTGGGTGAAAGGAAAGAAGGAGAGAGATGCAATGATGAGTGACCTTTGTACAAAGCATGTAACTTTGTGTGTGTGAGTCTGATCCTACATGGTAAATTATTTTTAAAAATCAAGTATGTGTGTGAAGTACGGTCCATCGAGGAAAACGGAAGAGAGTACGGTTTTGGACAATGCGAAATATCTGGAGGATAGTAGAGCTCAGATTGATAGGGGACACAATGATGGTTGATAAGGTATCAAGAAAGGATGGTACATACGAGCAGTTGGATGCGGGAGAAAATGAAATGGTAGGAAGGTTGATTTCTGTGAAGAGAGAGTATGTGTGTAAGTAATTCTTTAAACCAAGAAGTATCCAAAGATACTAGAGTGGTGAGTAGATGGTTTCGAAGTGAAAAGTAGATTGATTTTGTGTGGTGACAGAAGAGATGAAGGAATGTTGATTTAAACATGATGGGTTAGGTGGATATGGGATCATTAGTTCATAAATTAATAGGGCTGTAGGAGAGGAGGTGAAAGGCAAGGAAGTAAGGTAAAATTAAGAGTAGAAGTTAGGTGAACATACATAAGATAAGAAGTAAGAGCGTCGCATAAATCGTCGTGAACAAGTTGATACTGCACAAATCTGGGGGCAAATGAAGGAACAATTGTTATAGTGAAGAGAATATGTGGATGTCAAGGTAGAATAAGAAAAAATGAATGGTGAATGAAGAGGATAAACGTAAATAAAGAAAGAAACGGTTGAAATACTAAAGCAAACAGAAGTCTCAAAAGAAAGATCTGGAATTATCATAAGGAGGAAAAAAAGAATACTAAAGGTGCATACGTAAGAAAAAAAAAGTAAAAACAGTTTTTGGCTAAATTTTCCGTATGTAAACCTCTTCTGAGACACGCGAAAAGTAGATGAGAATAAGGGAACCTGCTTTAAAATAAGAATAAGGAGTGCTTGTCACTGATAAATGGATTGAGGGAAGGAAAGAACACTTCAAAACTACAATTTACATATAAGAGGATAGGAATTTGGGTTGATGGCAAGAAGAATAGATTGGGGATGAGGTATAGCAAGAGAGTAATGTTAGAATGAGAAAGTGAAAATGGTAAATCTCAGCATAGATAAATACGTGAACATATAAAACCGGAGCAGATGTATTGGGATGGATGAAGTGGTAATAAACTTCATGAGGGTAAGTTCCAAGATGGGAGAGAGCATTAAAGTACCTCTATATAAGGTAAGGAATAAGGGAACTCGTAGAAAAAGGGAAAATATTGAGTGGAGCGGAAGTAATATATGCGATCTTGTCAACAGAGTGCGCGAGTGACTGAAAGACTGATTGAAGAAAAAGGGGCGTTAGCGAGCGTAGAGGATGGGATCAATTCTTACGAACACACATGATGAAAAATAGGAGAAAATACAATGTATTTAGGTTTATGATTTGGAACAGGCGTAGAAGTAATAGGTTAGGCCTTGAGCAGGTCTATAGTGATATATTTGGTGCTCTGGATGAACAAAGATGTAACGATATGAGCTGTGAAAAAAGTCAAGGTGATGTTTGATTAATAGCGATGAGACAGGGTTGCTATGCTCTGGTATTCAACTTGTATGTGGATGGGTAATGAAAGAATCCGAAGTAGGCAGCAGAACGTAGAGAGGAGAAGGAGAGGGAAGTGTCCCTACTATATATTGGAATGATTGTTTGTGTGCGAAACGAAGATTTTGAGAGGATGGCAAGAGATTTGGCATAGGTATAAAAAAGAGGCTTGCAAAGTAACGTGGAAAGAAAGGTATGGTTGAGTGAGGAACAGTCTCATGTGAAGTATGTAAGTGGACCTGGAACATATGTCTAGTAAATATTTATAATTATGTTGGATGGAGGAACGGATATCAGAGGAATAGGAAGTTGAATGAAAGAAGGTGCTGGCATTAAATCGTTGTAATGAAGGACTAAGCTTATTGCCTAGATCTTACATGAGTATTGTTACCTTGTATTGGGTAAGTAGAGACATGTCTGGAAAGAAGTAAATTAAGTCAATATTTCAGAGGACAATCCACGTGGTTGCTAGCTGGGAAAGAATTGAAAAATGAAATGACTATAGAGCGTTGTGTGTGTGAAGAAAGGATAAATGAAGAATAAATAAAGTATTAGATGTTTGGTCAAGGGAAAGGATAAGGTATCGCTGTTAAGCGGATGTAGTGCATGGTGAAACCGACGGTCTGGAGACCGAATAAAATTGATGATAGTAAACTATGTAAGATAGAACAAGGAGTTGTAGAAGCGAGAAGAAGGTGTATAACAGAGGTGAGCAGGGTTGTGAGGAGGTGTGCCCACTCTGGCGCAAGGATACCTTACATTGACGATCACGCCATAGTGACGGCCACGTGGTCCAGAAGCTATAGGGCATTGTTTTTTGGGAACTACGAAGAGTCTCACAATACTGGTATTTACGAGGGGGAGTAACGGCTGGGCTTTCTTTTCGAATTGCATCATCTTCTACTGCTTTTTTTCCGATCATGCTACGCCACCTAAAATTGTAGTTTGGGAAACAAAAAAGGAAATAAAAAAGAAAAGAAAATATATATATTATATATATAATAAATATATATAATATAAATATATAATATAATAATATATATATAATATATATATTAATATACTATACAATATATATATATACATATAATAAAAAATATATGATATATAAATAATAATATTATATTATATAATATATATAATTATAATATTATATATATAATATAATATAAAATATATATATATATAATATATAATATATATTAAATATAAATAATTATATATAATATTAGTATATAATAAAATACATATTATATATATATATATTAGATATATATTATATAGTATATATTTATCACATATATATATATATAAGTTAGTATATATATTATACTATATATGTAAAAAATACTAAATATCAATAATAATAGTTAATATATAAATATATAAGTATAATAAATATATATATATATATTATATATAGATAATTAAATATATAATTTAATATAATAAGATATAATATATAATATAATAATATAATTTAGTATAATAATATAATATATATTATATATATATAATATATATCTAGTATATAAGATATAATATATATATAAATTATATATAATATATATCTAAATAATAAATTAATAAAAATATACTTTTTAAATATAATCATAATTATATATAATATAAATATATATATAAATATATATAAAATATATATAAATAATAATGTTTTTAAATAATATTATAATATAATATATATATATATTAATATTAATATATAATATTATCATATATATATATATTAATAGTATATATATATATTAGATATATTAATAATAAATATTAATATAAATAAGAATATATTATCATATATATATATATATATATATATATAATAATTATAATATATAATATATATACTATATATAATAATATAGATATTATTTAGTAGTACAGATTAAGTAATCTGTTATTCTATTAACTATAATGTACCAGTATTCTACTCACACCATCATAAACATATTTTTGATGTAACACACTTATGACTAACGCAATTTCGATCGCACCGAAAGCCAATTCGTCCATATAAATACACTCGTTCCAACGCCATACTCCTTCCTCAGTCCTGAATCCTGTTGAATAGTTATAAGGACTATTATAATTTATTATTAGAATATTTTATTAATATATATTATATATCTAAATTATTATATTATTATAATATTATTATATATATATGATATATTATAATAATTAATTATATTATTATATATTATATTAAATTATATGTAATGGGGGTATAACTGACTGATTCGCTACATAGTAAGTATAAAAGAACATTTTCATTAACAAAATGTTAAAAAAAATATTAAAGTATTTGTTGTTTATTATGAGTTAATATTTTCACTAAAAAATAATATAAACGCTCTGAAAACATAACAATTCGGGCTTTTTTCGTCGTGAGGGACAGATCACGGAAATCGTTCAGATACGATACATCCGATATCGAATCATTTTTTATAAGCGATTTTGTCACTAATTCGAGATTCGTAGTAAGACATAGTAGTAAATAATTCAAAGAAAATAAAAAATTGTAAAACAATTTCGTAATACAAAAAAAACAAAAGACAAATAATATCACACAAATACGAACATTACACACACACACACACACACACACACACATCCCAACACAACACACACACATGTATATATAAAAATAAAATATGAAAACATAGAAATTACATAGCAGGAAGAGCAGGGTTAGAAAGAGGGGTATAAAAATTTTTATATATATATATATATAAATATATATATATATATAGCCCAGTAAGGGGCTATACATATGTACTAGTTAACTAACTATATATAATATATAAAATAAATATATATAGATAATATAAATAATAAAATTAAATATTTAATTATATATAATTAATAATAAATAAACTATTAATTTTCTACTTGTATTTTGAATTGTTGCATCTGAAATTTCAACACACAACAATTAATATATATAATTATATAATTATATAATAAATATATATATATATATATATATGATATAAAAAAAAAAAAAAAAAAAATAAAAAAAAAAAAAAAAAAAAAATAATATATAAAAAGAAAAATATTAAATTAAATTTTTGTACATTGGGAGAATACAATAAAATTCCAGTCGTGATGATATCCTGGATAGTCCCCGTTAGAACTCATGGAACCTACGTAATAGGCCCGGCATTTTATTATTAAAATAATGTCCAAACTCGATGTGTGCTTTTTATTGGGTCTTAAATGAGATATTTTCCATTTAATATTTTGTGTATTAAAATTATTTAATTACACCAATGATTAATATAAAAACTAAAACAACACTATCAGAGACCTAAATGCATTGCACGGCGTGAATCATGGCAGACCGCCGGGCTAGCGCTCGCTCCAATGCCGCTGGGAACCGAGCGGCTGCGGTAACACTACTCGCGCAGGCGAGTAAGTTAATATGAAAATAATATAATAAATTATATACATACCATCTTAGAAAGGTTTTAAAACTTTTTGAAAAATGAGAAACGTGAAAATGCCTCAAAATGAAATAATTCCAGAAGCATTCTACATCCGATCTAATTTTTTTTAATTGCCTCGTGATAAACAAGGCAACTAATATTCTGTAATCTCCTCTTCTCGCCTCTCTCTCCTCTCTCCTCTCTCTCTCTCTTCTCTCTCTCTCTCCTCTCTCTCCCCCTCCCTCTCTCTCTCAAGATATATATATATATAAATAATATATATATAATAATATATATATATATAAATCATATCAAATATATAATATATAATATTATATAGAGAGAATAATAAAGTATCTATATATAATATATATATAAAACAAACATAAAAAAAAACGTAACATATAATACTATATATAAAATATTAAAATAATATATATATATATATAAATAATGAATATTAATATGATATATTTATTAGTTATAATATATAAATAAAGATATAATAATATAATATATATATAAATATATATAAATATAAAGAGAAAAAAAGAGAAAGCAAAGAGAAATAAAATAAAAAATAAAAAAATGACGAATTAAAACCTTAAAAAGTTTGGAGCTTCACAACCGTAAAAAATGAAGCGAAAAATAAAAGTTCATAATGGAAAACGGGATTTTTCATTAAGAATGACACAAAGCAAACTTGACATGATATATATTATAATATTATACAATAATAATAATATATATATATTATTAAATATAAAATATTATATATATATAATAATATATATATAATAATAGAAAGATAATAATATATATATCATATATAAAATCAAATATATATATATATAAATATATATAACACTAAAAATTGCAAAAAAAAAAAGTTTAATAAATAATTTTTCAAAAATAATCCTCTTTAGTTTTATTATTTCATTTGGAAATATTACTAATTTTAAATACAACAATCAAATAAGAGTTTCAAATCCACCATCAGTTGTTCAATACCTAATCATAGTCAAAATCAAAGTTCATTGCACGATATAATAATATATATAGGCCTATAAACACCACGGGTTAATAAAAAATAAAAATATTAAATCTATATATAATAATTTTTTTTTACCGATATCATTTAATATAAAGGCAAGAGTCTTACCAAAACTATACTAAGTCCAGCACTTCACGCTTAAAAAACTGTTGCAACCTACTCCACAAGTACGTCCTGGACGATAAATAACTACATCGAGCGCTAATATAAAGCTAATACGAGCAATTGAATTCAGATCAGGGTAGACCGATTTAGAAAAAACAAAGCGTTGTCTTCCATAACAACCACCTGTTGTAGTATATATAACGATGACGCGGTATATTATCACACAACTTTCTTACCCGTTTCAAACAATTTAATTGACATGTGTTGAAATTCTCAACAACATATTTGTCTGACATTAATAACAGCTATCAATGACGCTTTTTTTTCTTAAATAAAAATTATTGGATGTCTATTATAATAAGATGCATTAATTTCTATAATATTTAAATCCTATAAAAAAAATTAACAATAAAAAAAAATAAATAGTTGCACCTATCTCTAGTTTATACAAGGGGTGCGCAAACCTGGCAACCAAGGCCACGGAGCCGCCTGATATATATATATTATTTATAATAATAGTAGTATTATATATAATAATATAATAATAATTCTATATATAAATAATAATATACTAAAATATATAAATTATATAAATATATAATATATATAAATATATATATACATATATAAATATAATAAAAATATATTAATATATATAATAAATAAAATAATATAATATATATATATAATATATATATATATATATACTCCATAGGGGCTCGAGCCGACGGGAACAGATGGGGGACGTTTCCATACCCGTAGGGGGAAATAGTCCTACCCTGCTTCCCCGGAAGGCCAGAGACCCCGACTCCTGCTATAACCCTGTACCATTATTAATAAAAAAAGATATTTTTTAACTATGGTATCCCAAGGTAAACACCCGATAGTAGGATCGGGTCTCATTCGCTCGGGAACGAAAGGGAGGACTATTTCCCCTCCGAGTACCCGGAACCCCCTCTTTTCGTATTTGGGTGTCGCGGGGTTCCTCCGCCCCTCCCTACGGGAATGAAAACGTCCCCCCCATCTGTCCCACCGTCGACTTGTATCGGTAAAATATATTATTAATCATAATATATATAAATATAATATATATATAATATAATAATTATAATAATAATATATATTGATAAAATATATATTAGTGACCAATGCCTCACAAACCAGCGCGAGTCGATTAATACCGACCACGCAGCTTGTTCACTTACTCTAAAATTTCTACGAAACAACCTAAATTTGCCCTATATATATAATCATAAATATATATATATATAAATAATAAGATATATATATATATAAATAAATATACTATAGATATATTATAATATATACTAATAATAAAAATAGATATTATATATATATATCTTCTTTCTTAAAAGAAACAATATTATATTACTGCTTTTTATTTATTATATCTTACAAAATCGGTGCGAATTTTTTAAATACGTAAACAAATGGTGACCAATCGAATGGAAATTCGTTCAAATACGGATACGGAAAATATAGCAATCGATATATAAAAAATCGGGACAAAGCAATCGATAACGAATACCCTAAAAAAAACGAGGAAATAGCCGTAAATTCGAACGTAAATTTGATTCTAAAAGATATGCAAAATCACGAAAATCGAAAAAAAACCTCAATAATTTTATAAACATTTAATAAAAATGTTTTAATTTTATTATATTTTTACGTAACAAAAGTCAGTAATACTCCACAATAACCGAATAAATTAGATATATATTTATTATATATTATAATATTGATTATTACTATTATATATTATATTATTATTATATATATATTTATATATTACATATTATTATAATTATATAATTTATTATATTATATATATTATTATAATATATATATTATATAATATTATTAATATATTATTATTTATATATATATTATTTATATTATTATATAGGGTGTAAGATAAAAGAACCCATATTATTATTTCAAATCAATAGAACTGTCAAACATAAAAGCTCATATCGACGACCCTAATGCCCACCGTTAGGAATATAAAAATGCATCATATATTTCGTTCTGAAATAATTTTAGGACAAAAGGGCCATCATTCAGACAAACTATTTGGCCATGATTCATTAGGGTCTACCGTGAATCGTGACAGCATAGATTCAATAATTCCCATCAAATCACCTGTACAACATGGATTATGGGAGGGAGGAGCGGAACCGAGCTAATCCGTCTTGCAACTAAAAAGTTGGCTAAAAGAATTAATTCTTGCAACAATATGGAAAAGTAATCTAATAAAATACTCTAATTAGACCTAGTTAATTTCAACATTTACCGCACCTTAAGAACATAATGAAGAGCGGAACAAAATACTGCAAAAACTATTCCGAAATCCTAGTGGGACAATTCTGTGCAGTAAACATTTAAAACTGTATTCGAACACATAAGACACTGTGTCAAATAATTTCCAGATAAACGGGAATATCAGGATATTTAAATGAAAAAATGTACTGAACAAAGAAAAGTTACCAGAGGTTGTCAGTTTTGCACCCTACATTCATGCCTGCCAATTCGGATCAAGAAAGAATTTTTCCCATTGATCTTGTTGGTCAACAGTTCGCAATAAGACCTTCATGAAAAAACTCAAAAAACTTGTCAAGATATATAAATATCTACAGATATTTGGTTTTTAAACAGCAATTTAGTTACTAAGAATAAATAGGAAAATTGATTCATTAACTGATAATCTCAATCCAATGTTCTAAACTAGTTTTATACTTATTGCATCTATGTAAATGTATAAAATAATGAGAATCCAAATGTATTCTATAAACTTAAACCAAAAAGAGAAAGAATTTCCTTTTCTATTCTGAAAAGTTGTTGCTCATTTTAAATATGTATCTAGTTAAATCTATGTCAATAAGATTTAAAGATACATCATCTGTAGTCAATAAGGAGGATGCATCCCTATATCCCTGCTTCTTGTCTCTCTGATATAATCGGGCCAAGGACAAGATTTGGCCTCAGAAGGAGGTCCCATTAAGAACATATGTTCATGTTGGAAAAATAATATGGGAAAAATAGGCTTTTAGGAGGTAGAAAAAAGTTCCCCTAAATTCTTTCCACATCAAACTGGGTATTATGAAGCTGTATGAGAAATTACTTGACGTACAAGGCAACTAATTACTTTAAACATATTTGAGAAAAATATTCACGTCAAAGCTATAAAAAAAGCTGATTAAAGAAACAAATTTCGCTAGGTCTATAAATGATATTTATAAAGATGCATGAAATTCTTTTGTAGCAAATGTTCAAAATTTTCTGAGAAATAAAAAAGGCACAAATTAAAATAAGATCTTGTTGAAGCATTTCTAGTAAACACCATTTTTTTCATTTCAAAGGTAAAAGAGCGAAATCTTTTTAATTATTTGTTCTGTTAATATGATAATTTCAGAACATGTTTAGTTGAGCAAGATAAACATTATTTATTTAGAACATCTTTTTGTATACCAAAAGGCTTCGCCACTTTTCAAAAGAAAATATTATTTACTAGCAATTTTTTTAAATGTTTTCCTGTGATTAGTGGCAAACGTAGATGAGCATAGGCAAAAACCAAAATAATTTTTTTATTCAGCCCAACAAAATACATAACAATCAAATATCATGTATAAGTAAGCAAAATTTATGCTAGATTATGTTTTTTTTTTAATTAATTTTATTTTAATTACATATTATTACCTTTAAAGTTATATGAAATTAAGCTTAGTATTTAATTTCAATATATTTAGCAATATCATTATATCATTATCAATTTAATAATAATAAGTGATATAATATTGGAAAGAGCATAAATTTAATAACACGATTCTAATTATCAAATGCTTAATTAACAATGAACAGTCGAATGAAACAATCGAATGAACAGCTTGAATATACTATTAATTTCCTCTGATTTAAATTTTAAAATATTTTGTTTATTTGCATTTAAATCAAATTATATTTTGTTTTGATTTTCTTGTAATGTGGAGTCATTGTGTGAATAATTTGAGCTTCAATGGACAAAATAGACATTTTCATAATGTTTGGTAATAAAATTTTAATATATATATATATATATATATATATATATATATATATATAACTATATATATTTATATATATATATATAATATATATATATATATATATATATATATATATATATATATATATATATATATAAGATTTTAGATATTTATATAATATATATATATATATATATATATATATATATATCTTTTCTTATATATATATATATACCATATATATATATATATATATATATATATAATAATAATATATATATATATGTATATATAAATATATATAATAATAACATAATATAATATAATAACTGCTATTAGCCTCATATATATATATATATATGTATAACAATATGAATATAATATTATATATATATAATATATATGTATAATATATATATATATATATATATGTTTATATATAACATATATATATATAATAACCAATAATAATAATAACCAATATATATATATATAACTATATATATATATATAATATGTATATATAACTGTATATATATATATAACATAACTTAATAATAATGGGTCGTAAATCTTTTTCCTACCAAGTTAAAATGACTGGGAATTTTTAACGAGAAAGAGAAAATAAATTCTTCAATTCTTATTTTGTGAAGCTTAATAAATTTTTAGTTCTTTACTTTTTTTTCAAGTTTTTTAAACAATTTTGTTTAGTCAATTAATTATGCGATAATAATAATAATAATAATAATAATAATATTAATAATATTAATGGTAAAAATAATAATAAAATGTAATAATAATAATAATAATAATAATAATAATAATAATAATAATAATAATAATAATAATAATAATAATAATAATAATAATAATAATAATAATAATAATAATAATAATAATAATAATAATAATAATAATAATAATAATAATAATAATAATAATAATAATAATAATAATAATAATAATAATAATAATAATAATAATTCTCATTTTAGGTTTTTTAAACAATTTTATTTCGTCAGTTAAAATTGATAACGATAAAAAGAAATCTCACTCTATATATATCTCTCTCTCTTTAGACCAGTCTCTCTCTCTGCTCTACCTATATCTATCTCTCTCTCTATATATCTATATATACTATATAGTAATCAGTAGACAATTTTAGACTAAAATTTATCGACTTTTTTAGGATTTGCTCCACAGACTGAGCAATTTGGGACAGAGGGGCTGAATTAAGATCCCACTGATAAGAGCTAGAAGACCCTGTTTATACATCTTTGCGGTTTACCTGTGGGTTATTCAACTTTAATTAAAAAAAAAATCATAAAAAAAGGACACTCACCATCATCCGATCCTTGAAACATCAATTTAAAAGCAATTTCTGACGGCTGTTTCGAACTCATCATGTTTGTAACCTTTATTACACGTGAACGGAAATAATACTACTTTGAATGTTGTGGCTAGTGATCATTATTAGACATTATTGATTGAAGAATCTTATTTTAATTAACTAATTTTTTTGTTACCCATTACTGCTAACTATAATTCTTTGCAGTTTCCAAAAAATGTTATTTGTTTTAGTGTAGGATTTATACTGTGGGCTATATATACATATACTCATATATATATAACATATATTTCATATTTATATATATATATATATATATATAATAATAACTATATATATTATCTTTCTATATATATATATATATATAAATATATATATATATATATATATATATATATATATATATATATATATATAATAATATATATATACTCATATATATATATATATATATATATTAATATATATATATATGCATATATATATATATTTACATTATATATATATACTCCATAACATATATATATATATATATATATCTTATAACACATATATATATATGTATAATATATATATATATATATATATATATGTATATACTCCATTTATATATATATATATATATATGTATATATACATATAATATTATATATATATATATATATATAAATAATAATAATAACATATAATATATATATATAAATATATATATATATATATATATATATATATATAAAAATATATATATATATATATATATATATATATATATAATAATAATAACAATAACATAATATATATATATATATATATATATATATCTATATAATAATAAATATATATCTATATAATAATATATATATATATATATATATAATATAACATATGTATATATGTATATATATATGTTACTGCTGTAGCATATATCTTCGCCATATATATAACGCTGCCATATATATCTTAACATAACCATAATATATATAACATACTTAACCATATACATATATATCTTTGTATCTCTTTCTCATATATATATAACTATATTTATATATATATATATATATAACCCTTGCCGCCACACTACTACTTCTGCTATATATATATATATCTTTCCTCCCACGCCCATATATAACAGCGGTCGTTTACTTTTTGGCGCAAGCTCACCGGATAACATTAGTATACGCTAAAAAGTTAGAAACACGATCTTCTTGGAAGCTCCCAGAGAACAAATTTTGAGGGGCAAAATGGAAGAAGTGCTGGTTACTTTGAAGAAGGGATTGAGGCTTCACCTGGGGTGCCAACTCAGGACTTTATCAGGCTTCTTTATGTTGCATAGAAATAGTTTTCTAAGGTATTCTTCTGGACTAAGTTTCTGGGCCAGAAGAGGAAGGAGGTGCTGGACCCGCTGACAGGCAAAACTACACTTTGGAATTAAATATATATATATATATATATATATATATATATACTCTTACTTATATATATATATATATATATATATATCTCTCTTACCACTCTCTCACTCTGCTCTCTCTCATAACACATATATATACTTTCTCACTCTGTATATATATATATAGCACTATGTCCATATGGACCAGTAAAACCAACGGTCCCCTCAAAAATAATTTAGTATTAGAAGTTTAAGCAATAAATTTTTATTTTGGTAGAAAAATTACAAAGAAATTTATTTGCTACAAAGAACTTTTACTTTTGTTTTTGAAACTTTATTTTTATTTCTGACGTAATATTGTGTTGTGTTCCTAATAGTAATTGTATAAAAATATATATATATATATATATATATATATCTGCTGCCTATATATATATATAACAACATATATATACTATATATATTTATCTTCTCTTATATATATATATATATATACCATATCTCTCATATAGATGGTCAGATTTACATTTAATGCTCACAGTATGTGAAGTAAAAATTTAATGAGGATTCTACAGTAAAACTTCCAATTACTATGTTTAGGAATCAAATAAAAAATTCAGGATGGGTTTTACTTATTGTTTAATTTTTTTTTTTTTTTTTTTTGGTAGGAAGTACTTTATTTTTAAGGAATACCCTAGGGTAAACCACAAAGATGGCAGAGTCAGGGTCTCTCAAACCTCCAGGTGAACGACCAGGGACTAATCCCCCTCAGGATGATCTCCCAGGAACCCCCGCTCTTTTGGTGCTGGGTGTCAGCAGGGCTCCTCCGACCATCCCACCACGGGGTATGAAAGTTCCCCCTCTGCACCATCAGCTCGAGCTAAATTTGGTTACACGATATTTTTTTAATTTTCCTACGAACAAAAAAAAAAAAAAACTTAAAAATTTCCAAAAAAAAACAAAAATTATTTCACCAAATTTGGGGCTCGAGCCGACGGGGACAGAGGGGACGTTTCGCTTTGGAGAAGGATAGTCGGAGGAACCGCGACGCCGAACACTGCAAGACGTCGTCCACTAAAATCAAAGACTTTACTTCAATTTATTGGAGATTTTATCTCAAGAGATTCCTTAGATAAAAAAAAAAAGAATTTTCAAAAAAAAAAAAAAAAAAAAAATTAAATCATCAACACAATTTTTCTTTGTTTGCAAATATATAATTTGTATCACTGTAGCAGCTGCCGTTTCTCAACTTACACATGCCTATGAGCATTAAAAAATCTGACCATTAACAACATATATATATATATATATATATATATATATATATATATATATATATATATATATATATATATATATATATATAACATATATGATATATATATATATATATATATATATAATATATATATATATATATATATATATATAATATATATATATATATATATATATATATAAAAATAAATATTTACGTGGTAAGAAGCTCAAAAGAAAATAAAATGAATTGCAACAGAAATCACTTTGAAGCTCCAAAAACAAAAAAAGTAAGTCCTTTTTATAGCAAATCGAATTTTTTATTTTAATTTTTTTAGTACAATTAATGCCAACCTTTCCAATAATAAATTATTTTGAGGGGATATGTAT
>JABUQX010103978.1:20000-22500 GCA_015478945.1 Trachelipus rathkii
TTCTACTGTTAATACCAGGACTCCACTTTGGCGTCAATGAGAATAGTTTGAGGTTGAAAGAATCCACTTCCACAAAATAAATTTATTTGAGAGACAACAAAAATGGTACTTGAAGGTACAACTGAAAAGTACCACCGAAACAAAAGCTGTAATGAAATAATAATGATAAGCTTGGCATGAATATTTAAAAGGTGGTGCATTTTATTGATGCCCATAATATGTGAGCACTCTCATGAATAAATTAATATTCATGAGAATACAGCATATTATGGTACATTTTAATGGTGCCCATAATATGAGCATTCCCATGAATAAATTAATATTCATGAGAATACAGCATATTATGGTACAGTGATTCACAATGATATGATTCACATTCTTCTGAGCACTGTGTCCTCAGAAAAATGCCAACCATATTATGTGAGGCATGTGTGAAATGCCACAATAGTACTACCTGGAATATAACAATGAATATTTGTAAATATTCATTGTCATATCAGATACTACGACATTGAAGATTTCCATACTAGTGTTTGCACCTCAAATGATGTTCAAGACATCATTTGGAATACAACTCACTAGTATGTACTTGTATGTATTTAGCCACACATTATACATATGATAGAATAGCAGTTGCTACTCTAACACATGTAAATATGTAGCCACAAGAAAGCATGGTATGGAAGCCATGGAAGCGCTATGCCCATACCATGCTAAGTTTTATGAATCCTAGGGAAATTTGCACATAGATTCCCTTGCGACGCCGCAGCATGAAATATGCAAAAGACTCCCATTTATTACATGGGAGGCTTCCGCATATTTGGATTCATAAAACTAGCTATTACCACACTATATTACTTTGATAAAAGCTAAGCTACATGCTCACTAGCCACAAATGTGAATATATAATATATATATATATATATATATATATTAATATATATATATATCTATATATATATATATATATATATATATATATATATATATATATATATATATATATATATATATATATATATATATATTTTTGTCTTTTTAAAAATAATATTTTTTTATATTTCTATATATATATATATGCTAATATATATATATATATATATATATATATATATGCTATATATATATAATAATAATATATATATATATATATTACCTTTAACGTACCTTGAAAACACTTAAATAAATGTGTTAGCAATAATTTATGTCTTATGATACAAATTCTCCTCACTGCAAGACCGTGCTTTCTACCACATAACAGTTTTTAGAAGTTAGGCCGATGACGCAGTTGCATCATCCACGCAAAGAATCTGCCAGATTGCCAGCAGTACTGTAAATAATTGCTGTCGCTAAAAATGTAAAAATATCGTAGTTGTAAACTGACAACATCACCCCCTGCTAGAGGACTGGTCGCCGGGGCATTACTCTAAGTAACGATGCGGCCAACGAACTCGGCGACCAGACCTAGATGTAGATTCACTTCGCGTAGGAACCAGTGCAGACCGCAGTGGGACACTCGGGACATCAGACTGAGGTGGAAGGTCTGTCTGTCGTGGCAGAGATGGCGAAGGAGTTGGCAGGGTTGGTAGTTCTAGCTGAGTTGGTGGAGTAGCAGACTTTGGTGTTAAATCTGGCTGTCTTATGATACAAATCTCTCCTCACTGCAAGACCGTGCTTTCTACCACAATCGAGTTTGCAAAAGGGAGGTGAAGACGGCAGTTGCATCATCCACGCAAAGAATCTGCCAGATTGCCAGCAGTACTGTAAATAATTGCTGTCGCTAAAAATGTAAAAATATCGTAGTTGTAAACTGACAACAATATATATATATATTTATATATATATATATATATATATATATATATATATATATATATATATATATATATATACTATGTATCGATATTACCAAATATCGATTTTATGTATCGAAATAATAATATGAAATATATAATAATAATATGTAATATATAATAATAATAATAATAATATATATATATATATAAATAATATATATATAATAATAATATGTAATATATATATATATATATATATATATATATATATATAATATATATGTATTTATCAATAAAAGATATGTAGATAGAATAATAATAAAATCTTAATTATAATAAAAATAATAAAAATTTACATCTACTACGAAAAAAATAGCAAATAATAATATAATAATAATAATATATAATAATAATAACTAATAATAATATGTAATAATATAATAATATATTTATATAATAATATATATATAATAATAATAATATTAATAATAACAATGAAAGTGTATAGAAATGTGATATACATATATATATATATATATATATATATATATATATATATATATATATATATATATATATATATATATATATATATATATATATATATATATATATATATATATCACTTCTATTATATCTGTAAAAATTTTAATTTATGTTCGTACTTATGCTAAGATTTGCGCGAGCAAAATTTTAGCATAAGT
>JABUQX010103979.1:0-10481 GCA_015478945.1 Trachelipus rathkii
TTTTTTCGGAAACGGGTACCCTTCAATGACTGTGTATGAGACCTAGTAACAATTCTTTAAAATATTTAATTTCTACGACGTCATCTTGAGTCTGCACATTTGGCTTAAAGTTTGAAAATTTTTGAAATTTTTTATATTTTTACAAATTTTTTTTAAGTACTTGAAACAAAAAAAAACCCTGAGGGGTAGTCACTAAATAGTTGAACAAGGCCTTAAATAAAGACAGTATTTTTTAAAATATTTTTTAGGCGGTGGTTTTAGTCTGCGCATTAGGCCTAAAGTTCGCCAAATTGTCCGAAATTTCCGATATTTGATAATTTATTATAATGATAATATTTTAAAATAGCATTATGTATCGGATAGAGTCCAAGTTTCTATAAATGAGTACCAAGCGATAATATAAGGTTTTAAACACAAACTATATAAGCACATGTAAATCTGTGTTGTGTAGGTGTAGTTAACGGTAGTTATGCCCACGGTGTGTGAATCAGTTTTTGCACGCTTTGACGACATTAGTTCGCGAGTATGTGACACAGCAGAGAGAGTGATAGGTGGTGTAATATATCTAATCGTACGAGAGTTATATTTAGCTGTTCTAACACTTGGTCATCTCAGTGTTATAAGTAATAGAAGATTAGTACTTATGTGCTTTGGTGTTTATCACGCGTTAGTTGGTTTCCTTAAAAACTCAGTGACAAGATTTTACCATCATCCCTTATCAATAGGTATAAGGTCGAGATATGAGGGCAGTCTTGCTTCCACTACACGGTAGAAGATATTGTTAAAATACTACATTACGTATGGGAACTAAATGAACAAAATTAGCAAATGGCAAAAACCTTAGATTTTTAGAAGTGTCCCAAGATTGTTGTGTGACAGTGAAAGTTCATAGGTGGGAAAGCTTCGACCCATCAAACTCTAACATTATTATAGATTTATTAAAAAAATAAGTGAATTACTTCAAACACTCACAAAAGATACAAAACGTGACAAGATAAGGACAGTTTTTTAAAAAAAAAACTAGCCGACTTTAACAATATAGTTGCGGCATTGGTCGATGTTAGTGCATACGTAATGTAAAGATTTTCAAACATTTGTTACATGTGATCGAGCTAAGAAGGTCCAAATACTTTGAACGCAAAT
Source organism: Trachelipus rathkii (assembly GCA_015478945.1). NCBI lineage: Eukaryota > Metazoa > Arthropoda > Malacostraca > Isopoda > Trachelipodidae > Trachelipus > Trachelipus rathkii. Next base: position 1,144 of record JABUQX010103979.1, read on the forward strand.
TCATTGACTGATCAATGAACTGTTCGGGGCGGGGTCAAATAGACGATTGGACGTCGTTATAATTAAAGTAACAGTACAGCAAATAAAAAAGAAAATTGCAAGGGAAAATGATGAGGAAGTTGAGAAGTATGCTGTAGTAAACGTTGTTGAGATAATGGCAAATTGGTTTTAAGTGGCATATCGAGTTTTACGCATGCGATCCGGATCCCATCGTGGCCACGGTTGTGTTGTTTTTCCATAAGGAGAAACAATTTATGTTTCAAACCCCAAGGCATGTGCCCGGTCGTTAATAAGCCTACTGACCTATAAATACTTCAAACTAGTTCTTATAAATACATAGTTTTCCCGAGTATGTGAGATGAAGAGGGATGGCGGTACATGACGCGCAGCAGACAAGCAGCTTTAGCACTCTGCTTTTACTACGATGTATTCAGGATCGAGAGAGCTTTAGATAGAATGTTATCAATGTACAGTTGATGGTAGCAGATAAGTAAAGACGTCGTTGAACGACATCAAATCTCGCTTGAAGTTTATAAAAGGAAATACAGGTCTTTATACTGGGACGGAGAATTGACGACACCTTCGTATTCACAAACAGACGATGAAATGCACAGAGCAGCGTTAAAAAAGATCACATTTCACGCATAGACAGCTAATCGAGATCATCGGTTACAACATTCAGTGTCTGGAAAGCCATTGACAGTGAAACAATTATAAGAAACATCTGTCCATGTCTAATGCAGTCGATTATCTTTTCTGAGTACAATCTATGCCAATGTCTGGAAATAGTTGATTGCTTGGTTGTGTGGAATGCCCTACAAACTCAGAAAAGTATAAATGGTGTAATATCGCTCGCTATGAAGAAGAAATTTGGTAGACACGCTCTGCAGGGGCTTATTTGCAATATGCTCGAAGAGAAGCTTCATTACGGCATTTGTGGACATCGTTCCAATGACCGACTCCGCGGACCAAAGAATTTGTTTACCGTCGTCAATATTGGTGGCAACATTGTCATAGCATTGAAATAGTGTAAGTTGGGAGCCATAAGTTTTATTACTAATATAAGCGATCGTGGTGCTGAGATAAGTATTTGAGTACTGACTCAACAATACCTTTATTGATATTTGCAAGCTGTTTCGAGTGGAATAATATCTCCAAATTAGAAACACGTTCGAAGCTCTCCATGCCAATGGTTGATAAGCTAATAGAGTTCTAAAGATTGTACGTAGCTACTAAAACCTCCATACGAGCAAAACATTAAATTGTGAAAGACTGCAGTTTGGACCTCAGCGTGGAAGCAGTTTAATGCACCTAAGCTGGAGTTAGGATAAGTGTATCCAAAGCTTATAATGAGTAGCTCAAAACTTGTGGGGAAACCATAAAAGTTGCAACACTGTACCTTTCTTAGGAATCGCAAATTGTACAGAATGTATCCAGGACAATGGATACTTTGCTCACCGCATGAAAATATGTCTCATAGCTAATGTTTGTTGCAGTAGGAGATCAGATAAAGAAACTAGCTTTAGAGACGTAACATCAAGGCTCGATCATAGAGAACAAGCCAGTAATACTTCTACACTAAGATCGGTTTGAAATCCGAGAAAATATAATTTGGAGCATCAGAGATGTCGATATGATTGTTTGGAAATGATTGTGGAAAGTGACAGAAACCACCTCTCACAAAGTACGATTGCAAATCAGGGATTTGCAAGGTTCTGAAAACCACGAGATGTGTAAACCATATCGCTTCTAAGTGCACTTCGTTTTTTGAAGCACCACATGACATGTCACACTACAAAGGAAGGTAAAAGAGCCGTCAACAAGTCACTGCTTCCTCAAATTGTCTGTGATCAAAAAGAAAGAGAAAGCTTACTCAAAACTAGAATGTCTTGATAGAAATAATCCGTCCATAATATACCAAAGAAACAAATTTACCTGTTGAAGACTTCTTAAAGATGTAAATACAGCTCTCATGTTGGGTGGTTGGGAGGCTGGGTGGAAACTCGCAGTGCAACACTCCCGTGGTGAGTCGCTGGGTAGTTTACATATGAACTACGAAGAAGTTGCACAGCAAAGTTGATTAACGAAAGCTAATAAACAAGTTTGATAACATTATAGCAGATCAAAATTAAAAAGCGTAAAAATACAAGAAATTTACGAATATATAGATAAGTTTATGCTCTGTGCAACTAGCCCCTGCATAAAAATATTTAACATCCTGTATTTATCTGAGGCTATATAGTTCGAATAGTCTAATTTAGTGATATCTCCTCAGGGTTTTTGTTGTTCGTACTTAAAAAATTTGCTAAACATATAACAAAATTTCAAAAATTTCAACTTATAAGCCAAAGGTGAAGACAAGACTATCAATATTGTCTCGTAGAAATAAAATCTTTAAAGATTGTTACTATTTATAGATAGAGTATCTCATAACACAGTCATGAAGGTCCTCGTTTCGAAAAAACAAGATTGACGTTTTTCAATCCACCTAACGCACACCCCCTAGGATACTTATACACACATACACCGCCTTAGTCACACTCTAACCTAACCCAACAATCATCTTAGACACATACACACTCTACCGTACATACAACCACTACATAGAATCACTACACTCAGCACTTATACATCCTTACAATAACTACCCATAGACACTTACACTTAACTCACACTTCTATTCACACTTCACCACTTACCAAGAACTTACAACAGTAACATGATCTGGTACTCAGATACACTTACACTTACGCGTTACACACACCACACTCACACTCAGATACAAACTACATAATCACTACACCTCTAGACACTAACCTTAACCCATCGATCACATACACATTATCTAATAGGACATACCACTACGCTACACCACACACACACACACCGATATCAAATCAAGAAACCAGATTTCTTTTGTTAAATACGCACACATTTGTTACAATAATACCATCTTGAGGCTCAGCTTTGCATGGTTCAGCCACTTTGATGCTCTACTTTGATGTCTCACTTTGATGCCCTCAGCTTGAGAGGCTCAACTTGATGTCTCAACTTTGAGCTCAATTTGATGCTAACTTTGTCGCTAGCTTTTTGATAGCTCACACTTTTGTTGCTAGTCTTGTAAGGTATCTCTTTGATGATCATCTTTGATGAACGTCATCTTTGATGAGTTCATCTTTGATGCCGCTCATACTTTGATACGACCTGTTATATTGAGTGGCTCATCTTGATGACGTCATTCTTTGATGACGTATCTTTGTCGGTTCATCTTTGATGGTTTCAATCTTGAATGACTCGATTATTGGATTTTCAATTCTTTTGTTGGTTCCTCAAATCTTAGCCATAAGAATAGCCTAATATTGTGTCTACCCCTAGGTAATAAGGTATGAGATTCGATTGGTGTATAGCTACGAAAGTTGCAGGCATGCGTCTAGTATGATTAGCTTTTCTAGCCTACCCGACATAGAATAGCACTAATATATGAAGCCTACCCCTTTGTTGAAAGGATGTAGGATTCGAATTGGAGTATATTCTTGTTGCTAGATCTCTAACTATGAGTTCGTATTTTTTCTAGCTTTTTCTACCACTACTTATTACATCAGAGAAAACAAAGCTAATATTGATGTCTACCCTAGATCATAAGCTGGCCACAGGGCCCAGCATGCGCCCTCCGCGCAAGCTTGCCGACGCGTTTCCCGCCGCCGCGTGCGCCGCAGGCGCATATTTCCGTGTAACAGCCGCCGCGTGCGCCGCAGGCGCAATTTACACTCAGCAACGATAATGATAATATCAATTAAACTATTCAAAGGAATTCATTTAAATATACTATAGATCATTCATTTTATTCATGCGTAAACATTTTTATTAAAACATTTTGCGATCCTAAAACTGTAACTCATTACAGACTAATTATTATATTATTTTAATCATATTTCCATAGTGTGTATCACTGTAAACGATCCGATAAACAATTTTACATTTTTATTACAAACTTAAAACATTTTTTATTAACAATTTTCTAAATATATTAGTTAAAGCAGTAAAACAGTAATCAATAGAGCTGTTGCTTAACAGAAGAATAGTAGCTTTGTCTTACTGTTTTACTGATTTACTGCTTTAACTCATATATTTATTAACATTATTTTTCTTTTATATTTTTTACTTAATACTTTTTTAATTTATAAATTGTTTGAAATTGTATGTAAGAAGAAAAAAACCAGAGTGCCTGATATATAAACATTTTATTTTACTACAATTGTACGAAATTTTATTAAAAACATATACTTTACAGACCTTAAAGCAGTAAAACAATAGAGGTGTTACCTAGCAAGAAAGGGATTAGTATGCTTTTGTTTTACTGCTTTACTGCTTTAACTCACATGCTTTACTGCTTTAACTCATATATTTATTAACATTACATACCTTAAAGCAGTAAATCAGTAAATCAATAACGCTGTTGCCTAGCAACAAAGGGATTAGTATGCTTTTGTTTTACTGCTTTACTGCTTTAACTCAGATGCTTTAAACTGCTTTAACTCATATATTTATTAACATTAATACCTTAAAGCAGTAAATCAAATCAATAACGCTGTTGCCTAGCAACAAAGGGATTAGTATGCTTTTGTTTTACTGCTTTACTGCTTTACTGCTTTAACTCAGATGCTTTACTGCTTTACTGCTTTAACTCACATGCTTTACTGCTTTAACTCATATATTTATTAACATTATGTTTTCTTTTATATTTTTTATTTTGTTTTAATACTTTTTATTTATTATTTTATTATTATTTTTATTATTATTATTTTTATTATTTTATTTTTATTATTATTATTTTTACTATTATTATTTTTATTTTTATTATTTTTATTATTATACTTAGTGTTATTATTCATGATATGAAATTATTATAACACACATACACACACACACACGCCCACACACACACACATACACACACAAACACAAATACGCACACACACACGCACCCTGTTTAAACATTTCAAATAAGTTCTTTTGTATGAACATAACGTATAATTTATAAACATTTTATGCGTTTAATTAAACACGTACATTTTTATTACTCATTCAATTATAACTAAAATTATTTCAAAGTTTCTTAAAACTTCTATAATAAATCAATCATTATCTTTGAACAAAGCATTTATTATTAATTACTGTTAATAATTTTTGTTTATAATTTTATTATAATAAAATTGAAAAAAATTTTACTAAATTTATGAATTTTCAAAAACATATTTTTACGTACCTAAAGCAATATCATAAATCATAAGACAAGCCCTAGCTAGCTCTCTACACCAAGCCTAATGCACGTTTTGTTCTATTGACTTATGCTTTACTACATCTTTACCGGTAATACATTAAATACCAAAATCCTTCTTCTCTGCTACACATAACCTGTATTTTATTAAAATCATTCTAGGTTTTATTTAAAATAACAATTCACTTAAATTTATATTATTCGCTCAATGTTAAGACTAAAAATATTTCAAGTTTTTTTTAAATAATATTGGATTTTCTTTATTAATATTATTATTTTATCTTATTACATGACATCCAAACGAGAACACAACACGCGCACTTCCTTACAGATACGAAACTGCCTCTTTCTGTAAAAATGTGTTGAAATAACTACTTTAGGCTAAAATTGGATAAGCCTTTTGTACCCGGGTGCGATAGGCCCTATACTCAGGTCAAAGAATATATTCAAACTGACTCTTTCTGTAAAATGTTTGAATAGACTACGTTAGGCTAAATTTAGGAAAAAAAAAGGATAAGCCTTTTTGTATCCGGGCTGATTAAGCCTAATACCAGGTCCAAAGGTATTCCAGTATAGACAGAATCGAGAATCAATGTTATTTTATTACATAAATATTTTCAAACTGAACATGCTGATCGGTTAAAATCCTTTAAGCAGGTAAAAAGGAAATGGTTTCCTTTCTGTGAGTGGACGGAGTAATCCTTATCTCTATATGACCGCCATGTGAATTGGTCGAGAAATTATTATGCTTTTGGGTTTTTAAGTATGAAAAAAACTGTTTTTCATATCCTAGCCTAGCTTCTTTATTTACAACTATATGTAATAGTTAACCTTTAAGTAACTTTTATTATTATTACATTCAACTCTTAACATACATTTAAATATTTATTAGGAAAGAAAATAAGGATAATAAAACTTAACAAAATAATTAGAAATTTATAATTATAAATTACATGATCTAATATATATATATATATATTAATATATATAATATATTTATATATATATATATATATATATACTATATATATAATTATATATGATATATATATATATTATATATATAATATTAATATATATATATATAAAATATATATATATATATATATTATATATATTATATATAATATATATAATCTATTCTATATTATTATAATATATATTACTATATTATATAAATGTATATATAATCATTGTAAGTTAATTATTATTAATTTCTAAATTATTAGATAAAGTTTTATTTTCTATTTTTACTTCAAATAATATCATACATCGTATGTTAAGAGTTGAATGTATATAAATTATAAAAGTACTATGAAGGTTAACTATACATTAGTTTAAATAAACGAAGCTTAGGCTCAGGATGTTTTTTTTACATACTTAAAACCAAAAAGCGATAAAATAATTCTCGACCATACGCATTCGTTATCATGTAGTGTAAGGATTGTCCGGACTCACAAGAAAGGAAACCATTTCTTTTACCTGCTTAAAGGATCTACCGATCCAGCATGTTTTCCAGTTTGGAAATATTTTTAAATAATATAACATTGTTCTCGATTTTTGTCTATACTGGAATTACTTTTTGACCTGGTATTATGGCTTAAATCAGCCTGTTGTACGAACGAATGGTGGTTTGTTTTTTTCCTAATTTAGTCTAAAATAAATGATTTTACAATTACAGAATGAGGTCAGTTTGGAATATATTTTGACCTGGTATTAGCCCTAAATCGCCGCGGGGTACAAAAAGGCTTATCCTAATTTGGCCTAAAGTAGTTATTTCAACACATTTACAGAAAGAGGTCGATTCGTATCTGTAAGGAGTGCGCGTTGTTGTGTTTTCTCGGGTTGGATTTACAGGTAAACTAGATAATTAATAATAATAATAAAGAAATATCAAATTATTTAAAAAACTTGAAATATTTTTAGTTAACATTGAGCGAATAATATAAATGTAAGTGAATAATTGTTATTTTTAACCCTTTGAGTCCGGATGCGACTGATTTGTCGCACTTTTAGACCTCGCCTATAACTCGGTTATTTTGGCTATTTTCTGTTTTTTTTTATAGATTATTTTTGCACATGCGAGTTGTTCAGTTTCATCGATTTTAGGCAATAAAAATTATGAATGTTTTGCTTAGGGGTTGATCCGCACGTATGAGAAGAGGGCGTTTCGATCTTCTTTGAAAAACTACATTGAACTCAGTGACGTGTATCTTGGTGATTTTTGTGTAAAAATTTTTTACTTTTTGAATTATTTACATATGCATTCTAGTAGTCGAAAGAAAGATCTTTCAAATGATATAGATACTTTTATTATATAACACACCAAAAGTAGAGAAATCGGCGTAGTAAAAAACGTGCGACGGAAGTGTCGCAATCGGCCATAAACCGACCAACCTAAAAGGTAAGAGAACCTAATATATAATATTATAATCATGTAAATAATAATAATAATATAAATAATAATAACTAATAATATAATAATAATAATAATAAATAATAATAATAATAATAATAATAATATAATTCAATAATATATATAATATATAATAATTTCTGTGGGCGGGTCTGTACAAGCTTTATGATTGTGTAGCCTTATTTTTACATACGCTGAGTTGCCAAATTGAAGCCGCTCGGTTGGGTTTATATAAATTGATATAATAATATATAATAATAATAATAATAATCAATATAAATAATTAATAATAATAATAATAATTAATAATAATAATAATAATATATAACGTTAGTCGAGAAAACGGTTCTGTAAATTTTAAATCCCCGATTAAATCCACATTAGCCGTTTTGTAAATAACCAGATACAGCTGAGTCATTTGATTGACAAGATGACTTGGCTTTGACTCTTGCATATATATATATATATATATATATATTATACTAATATAATATATATATTATATATATATATAAATATATATATATATATATCTATATATATATATTATATATACCAGAGAAGAGAGAGAGAGAGAGAGAGAGAGAGAAGAAGAGAGAGAAGAGAGAGGAGAGAGAAGAGAGAGAGAGAGGAGAGAGAGAAGAGGAGAGAGAGAGAGAGAGAGAGAGAGAGAAGAAAGAGAGAGAAGAGAGTTATATATAATTTAACAGATTGCGACTGATTCAACGTAAGATTCCCAAACAGTTGAACATTTTCCATAAACTTCTTCCATCAACCTCTTCCTCACAGATCAATGACAGCTCTGAGATTTCCATTCTTATGGAATGGGTGAGGAAGAGGAGGCCCACGTTTTCCGTAGATGAGGCGTTGAGTCTGATTTTACGCCCGATGGGTTGGACGACGACTTTAGCAGCGACAACGACGAGGATGATGTTTCATTTGCCTCAATTCCGGAGGACATTGGCGCGCTCTCCGATTCTGAAGTAAACCAATGCTTACAAGCTTTGCAAGCATCGCAACGGCTTTTCACAGAAGACAGAGAGAAGAGCGACGACGACGAGGACATTCCTACTCCAGCTCAAAAGAAGCGCAGGTCTAGTTCCCACCTTGTTTGGAGGAATGTAGACCTTACTCAGCCCGCTGATATCACATGGAAAGACAGGGACCAGTATGTGACAAAGTGGGTGTATAAGGTGGTAACCAGAGCTGGGGCTAGTGATTTTGTGTCTGATATGATATTTTACGTAGGTAAGGGGAGTGTCATTGACAATCGCAATGTTGGCGTCTCCTCTTCGTGTGTTGTTCAGCTGACTGAGAATGTCCCGAAGCATAAGAATTATAAGATCTATTTTGATACCTAGTTATAGCTGATATATATATAATTTATATATATATTAATATTATATATCTATATATATAGTATAATATATATTATATAATATGATCACATATATATATATTATTTAAATATAATATCGCATATATATATATATATAGATATATATATACAATATATATATATATATAGTATAATCTATAATATTCTATTATATACTATATATATATATATATATATATAATATATATAATAATATATATTATATATTATATATATATATATATTATATTTTATTATAATTATTA